>BLKR01003726.1:0-133887 GCA_011170035.1 Teleogryllus occipitalis | reverse complement strand
TCATCTGACTACCAATACAAACAATAAAAAACCGGTCTTATTTTCTTGTTTTATTGGTAACGGTTACGTAATATATTACAACTTTTATACTACTAACACTTCATTCTTCTAATAAACCTTAAGGGAACGACAGAGACACGGCTAAGAAACAAAAAAATATATAATTATTGAAAAGCAAAACGATATATAAAATTCCACGTCTACAACTGATTTCAAAGTCATTTGTCAGATACATACTCTAATATACAGAATAAAAAATGAGTAGTGCAGGCTAGGATTTGAACCCGAGATCTTCAGCACAAGAAGAAGCCACCCAACCAAATACGCTACGATATTGTCCTTCGGCAGGTCACTTATGTAGTGTTTTGAATATTACAATATTCTTGATGCCAGAAAATTCTTTCGAAAAATCGCAAAAGCTACTGTTTATTTCAGATAAAATTCTAAATAAAACGTATTTTAAAATTTAATATTTAAAACGATTGCACTTGGAAATAAATCTCCAGCATGTGTATTGGTGATGTTCGAAAACATATATATATTGTCACTATATAACTCAAACTTTTGCGAAAAACACTCCTATTTTAAGAAACGTGCACATGAGATGATTTGAAAGAGTAATAATGAAGAGCAGGTTACATTAAGAAAGAAATATGTATAATTATCTTTCGTCTAACGCAGTGTATTCTTCAGACAACGTTCACAGAAGTAACGAATAGTACACAGAAAACTGCCAGAATAGCGAACATTCGTTTCGGTATATTTTTCAGTTTTAGAGGAATATCATTTTGTCACTCAGTAGATCTTCATTGTATTAATTGTAATAATTAATTAATTGTATTGTAATAATTTTTTCAAATATACAATTTTTCCGATTTGTTACACACGAGGAAGCTTTAAGTTAAATTTACTATGCGCACGAATAATATGAAACAATTGAATATTTGTAATATTGAAAAATTAAAACTTTGTATGAAAAAAGACTTACAATGTTTTTAAGTACACGTTGCAAAGGTTGCGATAGCTCAGTGGCATCGTTAGTTTTCCCTGTAACGTTACTGACCGCGAGGCCCTAGAGTTCGAGTTCCGACGTTGGCGGATGTTCGACTGTGGTTACATATGTAGGTCGAAAAACTTTGGAGCCGTTTTTAAGAAAAGTTTGAAAATGCTTCCCAGGGACTTCAACTAAATTACCCCAAAATTTAAAGAATTATTTTCAAAATCGCAGGGCCTCGATTCGGGCCAGATCGTTAATGGAAAATTAGTTTTGACAAAAATTCTACGAATAGTTTACACACTAGTGTTCACAGAGAAACAGACAGACAGACCAGGGGACACATGGACGGAGAGACGGACGTTTTGATATAATAACAACACTCTCTTGGCAACTTAAGTCCCCAAAACGTGTAATTCCATTAAATTCTCGACATCGATTTACTGCAACATTACATACATACCTCTCTAAATATTACTTTTGTTACTCCGTATGTTTACGAGGAAGTAAAAATAAATATATAAATAAATACACTTACACACACCACACAGTAGGTTACCCGCAAAAAAGAATAATTACAGAGCCCGAATTCCTGCCCGTGAGAATGCAGTTCTAATGTTATTACATAAACAGGGGGTCCCACCAACTATGGACCACCCCCACAACTTCTAAACGGTTCAGGATATCGAAATAAAGTGTTTGCTGAATAATGAGGAATCATGGGGCAAGTAACGAGCCGTAGAGAAATTATCTATAATATTTTTAATTTTCGAGAAATATAATCATCTTCGATTTTTTAAATGGAACTATATATTTTTATCACCAGCAATGGATAGACCATGAAAAGAGGATTAAAATGATGTATCATTTGCTAATATTTTGATAGTAACTTGAGTATAAAATTAGGCTTTCTGACATGTGATTTTGAATTAAACGGGTAATCGTTGCAACTCTCGTCTTTTGGGGAAGGTGGCCATCACGACGTCTAGACTGTTGCGTCTTGACTGAGAGGGGTGGCAGTGGGGGATAAGAGGCATAACTACAGTAATTCTTAGTGATGGCACAGACATCACACTAAGAAATACCAATTTTGACAATCAGAATGGGAGACATTTTCCATTTATTTATTTGGATTTAACTTGCCTTCTACTAAAATTTCAAAACATTGATCGTTCCAAAGAACGATATAAAAAAATGGTAGCATAAAGATGTTAATAATAATAAATATCATTTTCAAACTGAATAAGAAGCCAACCACCGTCTCTTCGTTGGTAAATGTCATTTTTAATTAAAATGATCACTCGTCCACTTTGCAACCATACGACTGCTGTTCTTGAATGGAAAAGAAAACTGTACACTTCCGTCTTCTGCATTTTCAAGTTTGAGGCAGCACTTGGCGCTATGAAATGAGAAACTCACTAATCAGAATGAACAGTAGCGAATGCAGATATGCATTTTTGTTAAAGTTTGGTAGTTACACTAATAGAACTGTTAAGAGTATTTCAAGTTTTTTATTACTTTGTTCTTCTGGTAGTACGTGTTTAAATAGGAAGTTAAGTTACTGTGAATAATAAGAGAAAATGTCTACCTATCTATTATTTGATGAATTAATCAAGATATTACAACGAAAATCTTTAAGAATTCATTCGCCTCCCATATATTAAAGTGATAGTTTGTTTCTGCACTGAGTTCGAGTTCGGTAAATTTAGAAATGACCTTTATAATTATTATTATTATTATTATTATTATTGTTATTATTATTAATTTTATTATTATTATCATCGTTTTCGCTACAATATTTTTATTTCGTTTTGTTCGATTATCGTTGATTTGGAATTTCAGAAGAAGAAAAGTTCAACTCAGATGAACAACTGGGAAAAAATTCTCATTCAGATCGTTAAAATTTATGTTTGTTCATATGTTTTTCATGTCAAGATCATGAATTGCTGCAATTACACCTTCATCCTACACGGTCATCTCTCTTACACTCCTCTCTTCACAAAACAGTATCAACGTCGCGAAGGCCACCTTCCCAAAACGGCGACTGTTGCAAAGGCTACCCGTTTACTTGAAAATCTGATGCCAAAAAATCTAATTTTATACTCAAATTACTCTTAAAATACTAACATATGATAAATCATTTTATTCCAATATTCATGATGATAACATTGCTGATGAAAAAATATATAGTTCAATTTAAAAAATCAAAGATGATTAAATTTCTCGAAAACTAAAACTATTATAGAGAATTCCTCTACCAGCATGTTACCTGCCCCAAGATTTTGCATTGTTCAGCGAAAACTGCAACTCGATACCCTGAACCGTTTAGAAGTTATGGGGGTGGTCCATATTTGCTGGGACACCCGGTATCATATAAACATTAGAAACCCTATGTAACTTGATCGATGATAAATGAAAGCGATTGCTGTATACTAAGCGAATGAATAGGGATGACTAAATACGTCTCGTAGTGGAAACCTCGAAATGTTTACTTTTCATAGCGTCAACTTCGGGTAGCTATATTTTCTTAATTAAACCCCAAAATATCCAAGCAATTATTTCAAATTAAATAAAACTACAATTTTATTGACAATAATACTAACCTGATATGACTTTCTACAAACAATTATAAGGAGATGTGAACTTCTTCATCCTAAATTTTCATCCTAAATCGTTACTTTTAATTTTAACGATTATGTTAATGTTTGCTACTCAGAGACACGGAGCACGCTCCAAAGAACACAATAAGTAAACGAAATTGAGGATATTATGATTATTATGTCGTAGTAGCGTCATTGTTGAAATGACGACTGATTCTTTCATATGAGATTTTCTGTGTTTCATGAAGATGACCTCGGCGTATACGTATTTCGAAGACGTGTAAACTTCCATGATTTTGACGCGATAAGCGATGACCTCAAACAATCCACTTCGATTCAGAGGGTAGTGTCAAAAATCATTGGCGTGTTAGTGTCGAATGGAAAAGAATGCGTCTAGGAATTGTTCTGAACTTCGAATAATTGAATTTTAAAAACATGTTTATTTGCAAACTTTGCACCTTCATTAAAATTTACTTAACTGCATACGTAAGTTCACATTCCTTCAATTACACATGTCCATAAATAAACATATGTCATTACAATATTATAATAGTATTATTACTTTTTCGCATATTCCATACTGATGCGATATGCTTCGAAAGGCAGCAGACTTACTGGTTAGAATGAAATTTTGAATGTTATAACAATGTATTTCGTATTTGGAACGTGTGAATACTGAGGAGCCGGAAGCTTTAATGTCAATATTTATACGTCAAGACAATTAATGCAAAATTATTGTTTTCTTGTATATTTAATTTGAAAAATTTTCCACAATTTTATATGTAAAGAATTGGCTTCCTAAGAAGGTGGATAAAGGCTTTCTCGAGGGAAAGCGAGTGTTACGATTTACGCTTACAAGCTCAGCCTATTTCGCCTTGAAGCGTGTGGAGGAAGGACGCAATTTTCACCGGGAGGTATTTCTGGAAGCCAATATATGACTCTTTCTTGCTCCCAAGTTGAAGATTGTTCGATAGCCGACTCGAGTAGTATTTTAAAATTTATGCTGTAATTGTTAAACAAATGGAACTTAAAGTATTTAGAATAAAATGAAAAATTAAGGAGCTGAAAACCAGGAATATCTAACCAGCAACAATTTTCGTGGCAATTAATGCAAGCGTTGTGGACGCTTGTCCCCTCCACCCCGTTAGGAACTTCAAATGTATTTGCCGGAGAAACTAAGCAAGCCGTTGCAAAACGGCTTATAGAAAAGCTTAACGTGGGAACTGCCAAAAAAATAGTTGCCATGACATGCTAATTTCTTATAAACACTTACGTATCTCGAAAACGAAAGGAAGCGCTAATCGGATTGCGGAATTTTACATCTCGTTTAAAGGCAATTTTAAAAAAGCAATACGTTTTTTTGTAAAATTTAAAAATTTATAAACAATTTCCAAATTTTGCAATTCTAAAGTGGGAAGGGTTTTCTGATGTCCCAGAACCAAAAACTGCGAATTAACAATTTTGCAAAAATTAACAATTTTATAAACAATTCCGAAATGTGCGCTATTCCTTCCGGGGAGTGTCCCCAAATTGTCCCTGATTTGATGATAGCAAAATAACAATTTTGACATGAGATGCAAATTAATTGCTTAATATCTAGTTTAATTGTTACTTTAATGATAAATATACAGCTGGTCTTTGAATTTTACTTTCCCTTATTGAAATGGTTCCCTAGAAGTCCTAACGATTCGAGAAAGACAGTATTTTGCATTTTTGCAAATGTAATATACATATGAACAATTGAAAATATGCAATTATAATCGTTTTTCTTATCGCAAGATTCTGTAGTAAACTGGTCATTTGATAAAGTTCATAAATTGCGGTTGGACAAGAATATTGGAATTTAAATATCTATAAGAACGTAATTGTTCTAAAATTAGTGTTATTTTATCTGACATCAATGTAATTTCTTAAAAAAGAATTGTGTTAACAGTGGTTAAGTGCTATGAGTTCATATATATTTCAATGAATTTACTTTCAAGTTCATTGAAGTGTTTCTTTCATGTATTTTTCATTTGAAAATACTTCCACATCTGAACTGGCGGCGCCCGCCATTTTGTACGACGTAATTTTGTTAGGCACTCCCCCCTGCGTTGAGATTGGCTACGATGGTTTGTGAGGCTCCGCCTGCGACGTTTCGTCATGACAAGGGCTGTCCAAGCCGTGCAAAAGCTGAACTTAGCCGCAGACGGCCGCGATCAATTTATGTTTCCAGTACTGTACAATGATGCGGATGATTGATTAATCAATCAGTTGATTAATGATTGATTGAATTTTTCGTGTTTTCGGGCGCGTCAACTGCTTAGGTCATTAGTCCCGTTAGTGTGCTGCATGTTTTTTTCTCGGAAGATGGCGGTGATCTTCCCCCGCTGGATGGTGAGATCCGGCGCCGACCTACCGTCGGCTAGCGGGGTTTCCCCCTAACCAGGACTTTCCCACCAGGAGGGCACCGCCCCAGTCGGGACAAGCTCTAAGCTCCCAATCAGTCTCCCGGAATATGTGGTAGTGTAGTGCATGTTAGTGTAAGTGTGTGTATAAGGGGAGAGGATAGGACAAGGAAGAGGAAGGACAGATCGCGCGCGGTCCGTGGCCCGTTTGATAGGGTACTGCTCCTGCATTCGCGTGGTGTTGATCGGTGAAACTACAGAAAACTACCGATCAGAGCAGCCGGCCGCTAGAATTCTCCCCCAGACAGCGACTGAATTCGACCTAGCTGAAAAGCTAGTGTCGAAAATCCTGTCACCGTCAGGACTCCAACCTAGGACCTTCCGGTTAGAGGCGCTGCAGTGACATCAGTTGATGCACTGCCCTGCTCTTGGAGGACGCTGCGTGGCCCACTCTGTGAACAATGATGCGGATGATTGATTAATCAATCAGTTGATTAATCATGTACAATGATGTGGATGATTGATTGTGATTCCGGGCGCGTCAACTGCTAATGTCACTAGTTCCGTAAGTGTAGTGCATATTTTTTCTCGGAAGGTGGCGGTGATTTCCTACTGGATGGTGTGATTCGGGTCCGACCTACCGTCGCCTAGCGGGGTTTCCCCTCAACCAGGTTTCTTCCATCAGCGGAGCACCGCCTCAGCCAAGACAAGCTTTAAGCTTCCGATCAGTTTCTTGTAATGTGTGGTAGTGTAGTGCATGTAAGTGAAAGTCTGTGTAAGGGGTGTGGGAAGGATAAGGAAGAGGAAGAAAAGATCGTGCGCAGTCCGTGACCCGTTTGGTTGGGTATTGCTCTGGTATTCGCCTGATGTTGATGGGAGAAATTACGGAAAACTATTGATCAGAGCATCCGGCTGCTAGAATAACCATTCAGTCGGCGTCAGAACTCGCCTTAGTTATCTAGCTAGTGTCGAAAATCTTCCTATCGTCGGGACTCGATACTGGGACCTCCAGGTTAGAGGCACTACAGTCACAGTATTTGTTGCCCTGAACCACCTCTTCCGGTCCAGTAATGTGGATTAGCTCTAGCATGCGCAACAGTGTGATTTTTTTTCAACGCTGGGTGATTGACTGGTTTCCTGCCACGTGAACTTCTCTGATCATGAGTGTAGTTGGTGTAATGAATGTTTTAACACAAGAGGTGACTGGATGGTGAGATGCAGTGCTGATATACGTCGGCTTGCGAGATATATCGTTTCCACGTTGTCGCGGCAGGAAGTAATAAGAGCCAAAATTTATTGCTTATTTATCCTTGAAAATAGATTTTATTACATGGGAGTTTTTTTGTTTTTTTTCTCCCTTTCAAAATTCAAAATTTATTGCTTATTTATCCTTGAAAATCGATTTTATTACATGGGAGTTTTTTTGTTTTTTTTCTCCCTTTCAAAATTCAAAATTTATTGCTTATTTATCCTTGAAAATCGATTTTATTACATGGGAGTTTTTTTGTTTTTTTTTTTCTCCCTTTCAAAATTCAAAACTTAAGTAGTATATGATTTAGTGTAGGGATCACAGAATTTTGAAAATGTGCACAAAATTCACTTTTCCCCATAGCCCGTCATACGCAGTTTTTAACTGTTTTTTGACGTAAATAAATAAATAAATAAATAAATAAATTATTTCCCCCTTCAGCTGTCTCCCCCAGCAAGACACTGCCCCAACCTGGACACGCTCTAAACTCCTTACTAGTCTCCTGACATGTGTGCTAGTGTAGTGTACGTAAGTGTATTGTGTGTAAGTAAGGGGGAGTAAATTAAGAGGAAGGAAAAATCACCCGCGATCTTTCGCCCGTTTGTAGGGTTATTGCTAGGGTATTCGCCATGTATACATCGGAGATTCCACCGGGAACTGTGGCTCAGTGCGTCAACTGATGCCACTGCAGTGCCTCTGACTGGGAGGTCCTAGGTTCGAGTCCCGACGGCAGCAGAATTTTCGACACTAGTTATTAAACTAGGTCGAACTCAGTCACCATCAGGAAGAGAATTCTGGCGCCTGGCTGCTATGATCGGTAGTTTTCCGTGGTGTCGACGACAGGCGTTTCTCTGACCAACACCAGTTGAATGCCGGAGCAGTGCCCCTGAAAAACGTGCCACGGACCGCGCACGATCTTTCCTTCCTCTTCCTTCTCTTATCCTCACCCTTACTTACACACACTTACACTTACACACCCATGCATTACACTACCACTTATGCGAGGAGACCGGTCGAGGACTTAGAACGTGTCCCATCTGGGGCAGTGCCCCGCTAAGAGGAGATACCTGGTTGGGAAGAACCTTCTAGCCAACGATAGATCAACGCCGAATCTCGCCTTCCAATGGGGGAAAATAACAGCCACCTCACGAGGAAAAACATGCACTACACTTACGGGAAGTACGCACATACGGGACTAATAACCTCAGTAGTTGGCGCACCAGAAATCACTATCAATCAATCGGAGAATCCTCGAAAAACAACAGAAACTGGTAGTACGACTACAGAAACTGGTTGCCAGAATTCTCTACACAGGGGTTGAATTGGACTAGCTATTTAGATTGGGGTCACCGTCAGGATCCGAACCCTAGGACCTCCCAATCCAAATAGCTACAGAGACGGTGACAGTACTGGCTCTGAGGTAAATTCGTCCGTTTCGAACAACGGATGCCATTTGTACTTTCTTCCAACGAGTAGAGAGGAAGTTATGTAATGCTACGCAAAATACGGCGAAATTTCGTCAGAAAAACTCAGGGCTCTAGTAATAAAAAGTGGATAAATCCACCTGCTTAATTTAGAAAAAAATCCGGTAACACGTGGTGTAGCCAAAATCCATGTTTCGTGGGTCCTTGATACCAAAAACTTCGATGTTGGCAAAACGTCCGTCCTCTCTGTTCGTCTGTGAACAACGCTAGCCGCTAAATAGTTCTGTTGATTTTCTCCAAAATTGATATTCCCTAATGGATTTAAATCATGTCAAGGCTCCTTGAATTTGAAACCGATATTGCAATTTTGGAGGATACTTTACATGAAACCCCTGGGACATTTTCCAAATTTTCAAAAAAAAAGGTTCCATTGTTTGTTATTAAATTTTGTTGTTGGATAGTGTGAAGGACGTTTAAGAAAATTACGTGTGTCTCACGTTCATTAAAAACCCTAATTTTTGCAATTAAACAGCCCTGATAATAGCAAAGTTTAATTTTTTTTCAGTCTTCCTGCAACTAAAATATTAAAGAAAGGTTTTTCCTTAATGTAACCTGTTCCTTAAAGATAAGACCATATAAAATTTGAAATAAGACCATGTAAAATGTTTTGAAAATTTGAGTACTTATGGCATAATTTTGCGTCCAAATACGAGGGAGAAAGTACATGCTGTTTTAGCACCTCTAATTTCAATGGCAGCACCGTTGCCTCTTCGTTAGTTGGCCGGGACGTCGAATAGTTCCAATCCTGACGATGGCGTATTTTCCAGACTATCTATGTATGTATTTAGTCGCTCTTTGGAGAAGAATTCTCGTGACCGGCTTCTCCGATCGTTAGTTGTTCGTGATCTCTCCGATCAATACCAGGCAATTGCCAGAGCGGCATCTGAACAATCCACGAGCCACAAAACCGCTAACAATTTTGTTCATCACGCCCCCTTTCTTATCTCCTCTCCCCTTATACACACACGTACATGAACTACACCATCATTTGTTGTAAGTCTAGAGCATGTGCATTCTAGGGCGATATCCCGTTGAAGGCGATACCTGAGGATCCCGCAAGGTGACGTGTAGGTTTCTCTATCCAGAGGAGAAAGGAAAATTGCCACTTTTTGGGACATGACATACATTATACTTAGAAAATTAATTACCTCGAGATTGTCGTGCTTGGAATCAATTCCCATTCACTCAATATAACAAGTTCCGCATTATTGACAGGATTAATTCCAAATATCTGTATAAGTTTATAAAACGAATTAGGGGTGGTTTGCTATTAATAAATTCATATAATTAATTAAACGTAATTATAGGTAAAATGTCTCAAGGTCATAAACGTAAATGAACTACTAATTCTCATGGCTGTAAATTAGAGTAGAGAAATCACAGTAACTAGAGTGCAAGGAGATGGTGCTGGGCAAGCACATGGTGTACAGAAACTTTCTCGAAACATCGGACAATTTGAGAGCGTCTCTCACATTTAATTTTTCTCGACTTATTCGGAAAATATCATTCCATGACCCGTGACCTGTGGTGAGAAGGAGTGCGCCCTCCGAAAGGTAAATGTGTTTCTCTTCTCAGCGCGCACCCTTTTAAAGATTGTTTCGGTGTGCAAACCCTGAAGTAATTCGAAACAAATTTCAGCAAAAATTAACACCGTTTTCATATTCAAGACTGAGCGGCCACTACCGCCTTCCTTTTTGCATTGAAAATACTAGAGAGAAGAGACAGAGCCGCATAAAAGTAAATGAGAAAAGAAAGAAAAGCTGAAAAGGTAAAACGAAGACAAAAACAGTTTGTGTTGCAGAGATTACTCTAATCTTGCAGTCGATTTATTGTGTGTTCAGAGATGTAGAAAAGGCAAATCAAAATTGAAGTTATCGAGATTTGTTTACCGAGAATGCACAGTAAAATAGTTGACAGACGATAGTATAAAATAAAAATTATATTAAATTCTTCATTTTAATTGAATGAGGTACGAAGTTTTAAAACAAAAGGAGTGTAAAATATAGATAATAGCTGTTTGAGTGAGTAGGAACAAACGTGTATTAATAATGAAGACTGGGAAATTGATACGAGCCTGCAGAGTTAAGAAATCAGCAGAAAAAAGCACAGAAAATCCGAGGAAAAAATGGACGGATGATGACACGTTAAGAACAGACAATAACGACTTGATGAGGACCGGCTAAAGGACACAATGAACGAAGATGGAGGAGAAGGTGAAAAACAATACGAAGAATTGGAGGGGGAGGAGGGGAGGGGGAGAGATGGAGGGCGAGAGAGTAGACAGAAAAATGAAAAAAAATAGCAATGTGAGTGTGAATGAATATCTTTAAACGTGTTCCTGAAAACGTTCGGCGCACTGTTTAACGATAGGGAATTATTGAATGATAAAAATCGAAAACATTTTTTGAACACATAAATTAAATAAACTTATTTTTAGCATAAAGTCATACTTGTGCATAGCAGAATATGCCTCCACCCTTGGGAGACAAATCAATTTCTTTCAATGGGTTTTCTCGAACTTTAAAGTTCATTCCTGTACTTTTGCCTGTCAAAACATATTTTCCCGATTTTTCTTTTTTGTTACTTATGTTTTATTTTTTCTACCTAACTTTCAGAACTTTCTTTCAGTCTTCTTAAGCGCCATGCATTTCCAAGTTCGTGTAGTTTTTTTCGTTCGACTTTAACTCTTCAGTTCTCATGGCTGTCATATCTGCTTCGTTTTATCTAACTCTGCTTTATCTTCTTCTCTCAACCTGTTTTCTCCAGTTTACTAACCTCTTTGCCTTTCTTTTTTCCGTTTATAACCTTCGTGTTTGTTTTTACTTTTGTGGGCTGCTTCGCTTCTGCATACACAGTTTCTTCCTCGGGCATACTTTTTATCGGCTTTATCAATGTTCTAACTCATGTTTTCATTTATGTACCTTTTAAACTCCATTATGCCCTACACCGTCTTGTTTTCTAATTTTCAGTCTCCTCAAACTCTAATGGTCTTTTATATTTTCATTCCATCGGTTTTATCTCATATTTTTCTCAATTTTCTCTCTTGATAACATTTTTCTTATTCTTGTCTTGTTTCATACATCCTTGCTTCAGTGATGAAGCCAGCAGCTTCCGTATACTTGCCTGCCATTCACTCGTGCTCCGAGTTTGAATGTATCCCTCTACCTCTGTCTGCGGCCGCTGCGCGCGCCTGGGTCGATGGATCGTTGGGCGTGAGCTATTCGTCAGGCGGCGCAACCACGAGGTGACAACGCAGTCGATGCGCGGGGCTGCGCTGCGGGCCGGATGGCTTTGACTCGAGAGCAGCCAAGGAGCACTGACGAGGTGTCACAGAGAGGGTACACTCTGCTCAGGGAGGCAACGCGCCACCGGGAATTTCTACCCAGTTCTTTGGAAGGAAAAAGGACGCTTCCCCTAAACTGCTTTGGGAGATTTTAGGATGTTTTTATTATTAGACCTCCTAACTCGGCGTGTTTCAATGATATTCTTGAAAGAATTTGCTAAGATTCCAGTTGAACTTACTAGTTTGAAATTCAACAATTTTTTCTGAAGAAACTTTTGAAAGAATATACAAATCGTTTTCCTCATAATA
Source organism: Teleogryllus occipitalis (assembly GCA_011170035.1). Lineage (NCBI taxonomy): Eukaryota > Metazoa > Arthropoda > Insecta > Orthoptera > Gryllidae > Teleogryllus > Teleogryllus occipitalis. The sequence continues at coordinate 121,581 of BLKR01003726.1, read as the reverse complement.
CATTTCCTTAATTGCATTTTTAAATTTATAGCAGGAACTAACTATGGGTCAAACTTTTCGTAAATGTTTACAAATGTATTCATATATCAAGTAATTATTATTTGGAATAGACATTGTTAGAAAAACATAAGAAATGATTTAAATTTATTCGAATGCCCAGAGCTATAGAATGTGTACATAAATTAATAAATTAATTACATTTAATAGTTTTCCACTTATTGTAGGATAAAATATAATTCAATGATTCAATAAAATTAATAAGAATATTAGCTGAAGGTTCGTTGAATTTTATATTTATTGTTGCTCAATTGTTTCATTTTTCAGTTCATGTCCCACGTGTTCTCTTATGATGGGAAATAATGTAACCCAAACATTTGAATCTCGCAGAAAAAAATGATTACATTTATGACATATGACATAAGGTTTCTGAGAAATATTGAGAAGGAATGTTAGGCATCATGACTTTATCATGAGCATCGTATTTATATAAAAGTGATTATCCTGTAAAAAAGCTTACAGATGTTCATACACGTGTACTGAATCATTTACTATGTAGTTATAAAGACAAAACGCTAGAACCAAACATTGCATTTGAGTAAGGATTATTCTCGTCAATTCCAATCATATGCAGACTTGCAGTCACTGTTGTCCCAATTTCGAGAGCATATGATTTTGTTGATCTGACGATACTTGCACTTCAGATGTTACAGACACACGGTAATGTATTGTCACTTCCATCTTCATAATTTCGTTTCAGGAATTTTGTGGAAGCCACTGAGATAGTACGCGAGTTTGCACTCTTCAACCATATTCTATTTTTCCCATAAAAAGACTTTTCGGCGTGTTTACATAAAAAACAAAAAAATATAGCAGACAAGGAAAAACTTTTGCGAAGCGTTACTTTTCGCCGTTTCGACTTTCTTCTTTTGACGATAAATTCGTTTCAATTAAGAAGAACACGGCCTGACAGTTGTAATTTTTTCGTGAAAAAATGTGATACGTTTTTGTGGATGGTTGCACATCATCTCCTTTCGCAGAGGTTGTGCTTCTTTTTTTAACCTGGCCAACGACACGTGGCAGCGGTTAGGCAGTGCACCTTTAAGCCAGTTTCCTGCTATCTTCTTTGTATCTCGGCGGACCATATTACTCCATCTTCAAAGCACGTGTATGCTTGTCGTTTTTTGTTTAAAATACACAGGGAAATATTCTATGACATGAGTAGTAGTGTTTGGAATAACTGTAAGAATATGTGACGTTTTAAAGGAAACGCGTAGAAAGTATTCGTTTCAAAGTTGTGAGGATTATAGGAATTTATTTTGGTGAATTCTTTTTATAACGCCGAAATGTGCTTTCAAATTTGAACTGCAAAAAATGAAATGTAATACATATTCATCTCTAAAATTCTTGGAAAAGTTCATGTTCTGAGAGGAATATTTCTTTTTCATGTTTATTTTCTAAAGGAAGATTTTTAACCCTGAGTTGCTACGAATGATAATATAAAAACCATGATTCTTAGAAGAAATTAGAAGGAAATTTCCGCGAAAAAGCCCTTGATATAAATTCAAATTTATTTCAGTGTAAATTTAGTGCAATATTCTTTCTGTTATTCATCAACGCATCCTGAAGAGATATTTGACTGGCGAATAAATCTATGCAACAGCTTTCATTACAAAAAATTGTAAGATTTCTTATTTTAAAAATTAATGTTACCATCAATGGTGTTATGAAAATAAAAACGCATTTTATTTTACCTCTGTTTTAGAGTTATGAATTCATTAAAATATTTATCTTCACAAATTTCAAGCACATGAATATAAATTACCCGGGGGGGGGGGTTACTAACACATGCATATCTCCACCCAAAAAAACTCTAATTCCAATTGAAGCGTAATGAACTCTCATGTACTGAACATGAGCGATACTCGCTGTTCGTTACGTCATTGACAGCTCGACTCGCTTGTAAGAGCAGTATAATCCGCTCCAGCTTTTGTGAGAAGCGTCGGTAGCTTTTTTATCGGGGTTTTGAAAGGGGATTGGATTTAGTGGTGTGATTTGCTTGCACGAGATCGATCGATTTCAGACCTTCGTTATTAAAAATCTCCTCGGTGGGTGATCGGACACAATGCATTAATTTCGACACCCCCATGGGACACTCATCGACTCGCTGGACGGACAGGTGTCACCACAGCGGGCTCCCACAATTACGAGACTGCGACCACACGTCATCCTATTGATCATTTGCAACTTTTTCCCTACTATATCAGAGAATTATCGAAATGTTCCAGAGTAAAATAATTAATGTGACACTGATGCAATGTAAATACTTTGCGGAGCGGGGGAGAAGCTAACTGTCAAAATCAACTAGTCGTGAAAATACGGCGATATATTTTTACCTCTGCTTGTAAATTCAGTGACGTTGGCAATTGTTTTAAATATTAATTACATTTTTCTATTCATAGATTGGAATTTTATATTGATTTAAATAAAAGAGAGAGCTGAAATATATTTAGCGCTCCAGTTTCAAATAGTTTATTAACTAGTTTAGTAGGACATCCAGCTACAAAATTGTGTACATACGTTTCGGTGCTAAAATGAATGAAAGACATAGATCATTATTTCTGATTGTTAATATTATTATTTCGAAAAGATTGGCCCCGTTTGCGAGCATAACTAAACGTAGTTATAGCTGACGTCAATCTTGTAGCTTCAGCTTGCTACAGGCAATTCTCGTAGAAATATGTACTTTCTTAGTAAAAATATTTAACAATTTTAACACTTCATGTGCTAGTGAAAACGTAGACATTTTTACAAATGTATTCATTTGTGAATAGACTTTATCAAGATTAAATTAAATACTATAGAAATATCCTTTGTTGGTACATTTGATTTACAGATGACGTGAGGTCTTCAAGTCTCCCACGTCTTCTATAAAGCTATTAACTAAACTAAAACTTCACGCGACTATTATTGCAAAATATTTAAATGTAAGGTTATAGTTCAAGTTCTAAAATGTGCTTTTTCTCAATGAATTTTTCAAAGTGAAAATGATTCAAAGAGTCAATTTGAGGACATAATAACATCATACCGTGAAAAATGAAAATTGCTGCAATCGAGACGACTTCAAGAGGAACTGTTTTCCAAATCTACTTAACAGTCATATAAATAATTAAAAAAATCAATATTGCACTTCACTTGTGTAACAAAATTTTAAAGTATTATAATTTATCGAATTGCAGGTATGAATGATGTATTGGAAAATATTTTTACTGCATTGGAGCTGTTGTTCAAGAAACTTTCAATTGTCTCTTTACAAGTCGTGAATTTGGAAGAGTAGCGGTTGTTCCATAAAAACTTGATGCGGAATAATACTGATTACATTCAATCATTGAAAATTCTTTTCGTCAGCAGTGAAACTTCTAGCCTGGAGCGTATTTCATCGCCATTCCCTGTATCCCTCACCCGCGGGAATTGGACCAATGACTCGCCAGCCTATCGATCTTTCACCCTTCGTGCTCGGCCAGAGCAACCAGCCCCTCACTTTTCCTTTCGTTCATGTCTTTCCAGCTTTTCTACAATGTTAACATGTAACTAGACTCTATCCTTCATCTTATTTATAGTAATCGTCCTCACCTTCTTCATCGTGGTCATCATCATCATCATCATCTTTCTTATACAGTAATAATCTTATTCTTCATAATCTTATTATTTACATTCTTCTGATACGTGTGTTACTTCATATTCGTCAAAACCATCGTAATTATGTTTTTTGTGTCTTCTTTACTTGCTCATATCAATTAGAGTGAATGTTCTGTATTTGTCCTTTAATTAGGTATTTCTCTTTTATTTATCTATATGTTAGGAAGGTTATCTACAACTGAGGATCTAATATACATTTTGAAAATAATTTTTATTTTTCATCAATGAACGAGTGACAATTTTAAGTTAAAGGTAGGACCACAATTTTTATTATTTAAGGTGATTTGAATTTGTCTTTGGGGATTCGCGATTAGATGCGTGAAAGTTTTATTTATTATTTGTTTTATCTTAATGTAAAGATAAGAATGTAAACAAAAAGATAGAAAGTAAAGAAAAGGGATTTTGGAATACTTTTGTGAAAATGTTTTGCAATTTCAAGCCATCTTGATGTTTCTTAAAATGTACTGTTACGAATTGTCATCCCATTTCATTTGTCTTCATCCTTTAAAGGTCCCTTCAATTTTGTGATGTTTTCTCATAAAGAACTTTACATTCATGCGATTTGACAGCACAGGCGGAACCAGAATTTTCTTATCGGGATGTTGGTGTAGTATCCAGCGAAATCTATTTTTCTTCTAAAGAATTACACTTTATTGCGGAATTTGAAAGTAAATTATTAATTTATAGTTACTTCTAAAGCTATGCAAGTTTGGTATTGAAAAATTTACATTACTTTTCAAATAATATAGTGCATATAAATACTTGTAAATCTTACCTTGGAGGAATATGTTTTTTACGATCCGTTGCAATAAAATCCTATTCATGTAAACAAATGTTTACAATTTACACCCGATACACTCTATGTTTGCGAAAGTATTGGAAAGATAATATGATAATAGGATGGAATATATACAAATACATTAAACATTCACCGAAAAATTCATTTTACATGAATTGCATCGCAATGAAGTGCATCAGTGAAATAATATGAACCATAATGTTCATTTTCATTTTGAAATTTGGAAAACTGTGTCATCGACTTCTTAAGGAAGGGGATGAAACCCCCCACCCCGTCAATACTTGGGATGCGTCCCCGTGAGCAGTGACATAGCTACAGAATGGCTCTAACGGAGAGCGATGTAGGTGGGATTGCATTCGGCGGGTACACTCAACGGGTGACGATCGATGACTCGTCTCTCGTCTCGGTTTACCCTGCTCTCCCAATACATTGAATCATTTACAAAGTCAACGGAGGAGTGATGAAGGTGCTATTATCTCAAGACCGTGCTATAAGGTATATTACTTCATGATTCTGCTGTTGAGAGAAAATCGGGTTTTTGTGATGTGATGATTTTGAAATCATTCGGGACTTCCAAAAATTGGTGGTTCTTAATTAGGATGTCAGGCTTGTTCTTTTATATTATATAATATACTAGCTTATCCGTTAGAGAAATCTAGCTTGTTAAACCGCTTCCTCTTCCCTATTTTTCCATTTCCACGTTAAGCCTGTAATATACCTTTTATTCAAGACCCTCTTATTCTTCGTCACTTGTTCTGTATATCTCCTTGTAATTGATAACAATACAATTCACCCTTTTTTATACGAACTATTCTTATTTAACGTTATTTCTGAGCAGAGTAGTACACCCGTGTAGTTCAATCGCGTACAATTCAAGTAATTAGTTTGATTTCACATACAGTGCAGATTCTACAGGCTCTGAACAGGTGAGGTAGAATCGAGAACCGTCGAATCAGCAAAAATGAAATAGAATGTTGAAGATATCATCTTGTAGGTAACGGAGTGAGAAATGTTTCTTTGAGGCTTCTGGCCTCAACATTTTTTAAGTCCCTTCATTTAAGAGTTAATTTCATTTTTAAGGCGCTTGATTTAACAGTTATTTAACGATATAGAGGGGCTTTAACGACACACACACACATACACACATACACACATACACACATACACACATACACACATACACACATACACACATACACACATACACACATACACACATACACACATACACACATACACACATACACATACACATACACATACACATACACACACACACACGTATAGCAGGAGCGTTGCGGGTTGCATTCGGCATATCTCTAGACTATCTAGATGCGTTTTTTAAACAATTCCTTCATATTTTTAAAGTCAAAGTGCAATAGATAACGTCTCCTAAAATTCTCTTGCTCTACATACCTCATTTATAAAGATTGGTTGCATGTGAGAGCCGCGAAAGGTATGTATACTACTTAAATAATATGGGAGACGTTGTTTTTCACCCATGGCAAATGGAGACATAAACTTAGGGCTCAAATACCCCAATATCTACAGTATTTCTCGCTATTATATTTCCATCGATCTGTAATTGCAACCTCATCTATTACTCTCTTGGATTTTGTAATTTTCTCCCAGCCTTCTCTCCATCAACTTTATCTCATCTTCCACCATCGTTTCCTCTCGACATCCTGACAACTCATATCTTGTTTTTTCTCATCACCCTTTGTTGTGTGCGATATGTCAACGGCTTTCAGTCTTTCTTCTCATCACCTCATGATGAACTTCCTAAGGTCTTCTATGCTTTTGAACAATAAGGTACGTTCGTGTGGTATCGTAGAAAGGTTTTTATATTACCTCGTTTATCATTGTCTCTCTGTTTCTGCTGTGAACTTATCTAATACAGGTTTTACTTAAAGGAATTACGTCATTACCACGAAAAAATGACAAAAAGTTCCATCAACTCTTTAAACTTAGTTCAATAAAAATATTTGTGGTGTGAAATGCGTTCTATTAATAATCTCGTTCTGTTATAGAAACGAATCTATAAATACATGGTGAGCTAAATGTTCCTAAGATAATCTTTTTATAAAATTGAATTGAAAATTTTACATCTGTGTAAAACACTGCAAATGTTCATTTAGAAAGGAATTTGAGCATTCTGCTGACAGTTTGTGATTTTTGCTTTTGCTTTAAATGAACGTTAGTGTTCCTACATGTGCTATTATTAACAGGTTTTATTATATATATATATATATATATATATATATATATATATATATATATAATGAATTCTTTTGTTACATCATTTGTCATTCCAGACGTCGTATTCCAGCCCTACAACATTATGTAAATAAACGTAGTGTTCAGCAATCTTTAGACACACATGTATCTTAAACTCATTTCAATATTTTTAATTATATGATTCGTCACATTTTAAAGTCCTGGTGGATAGCAGAATTCCCTTCTGTAGTTTACTGTGAACATACATATCCAGATTTTGGTGTATATATATATATATATATATATATATATATATATATATATATATATATATATATATATATAAACATTAAATGTATGTAAAACATTACATGACACTTCAGAAACGTGTTTAATTCAATGTTCTCTGAGAAAAGTGATTGTGTTGTTCCAGAATTTGTAAACATCCTTCGCCATCGTGTCACTAGTTAAAATGAAGTTTATAAGGTTTTTTAAAGTAATTTACAAATCTTGAATATATTATTATCTAAAATACTGGAAAATAATTATTAAAGTATAACCGATTCGTTTTATATTTCAATCAATGCTCATTGTAGTCTTTGACGCCACGGAAGGGGAGAAAAGGTTTTCATTAACGATGTAGGAACTTTTTGTCTTTCATAGAGTAAGAAATCTTTTTCAAAAAATAACAGAATTTATTTGAGTGTGACTCCTGAAGAAGAGGAAAAGAAGTTCTTGAGACGTTAAGATTCAAAACTTCAAAAATTAATAGAACGTTTAAATAAAATCTATAATCTAAATAATGGTTTCTAATTAATATATTTCTGGTTTCAATATGTTTAAAAAACGTCTAAAAAATTCTAAATGAAAAACTAAAAATAGAAATCTCAATGACAGAGTGAAATAACAGAACACATAATCGAATTATTAAAATTTCAACAAAAAATGCTCAAGGATTGCAAGGACACGTCTACCAACTCGCAAAAGATCGTACGTTTCCCCATTTTGTCCTAAACTTCCCGGCCCACCCGTCTTTCTTGTGCGCCCCGAAAGCTCTATAACTCGGCTAGTATTCCGCCGGCTCCTTGGGCGATCTTTGAAGGCGGCGCCGCGCCGCGTCGCGACGCGGGTGAGGGCCTGAATATTCACGCGGCGCCCAATTGGGCGTGAGACGCGGTTTTCCAGGCAGTTTGCGTCGGGCGCGGCGATCGGCGCCGCCGCCGCCGAGACAAACGCCGCGCTGCGGCGCCGCACGGCCGACGGGCCCGGTCGCACGGGCGCGGGGCCGAAAGCAGGAGCGCCCCTTGGTGCTTTTGGATGAGATTGCTCGATTGTTAGTTGATTGAGAGACAACTGTTATGATCAATGGTCTCGTAAGTGTAATGCATGTTGTTTTCTCTCGATGTGGTAGTGATCGTCATCCGCTGGATGGCGAGATCCGGCGCCGTCCTACCGTTAGCTAGTGGGGTTTATCCTCAATCATGTATCTCCCACCAGTGGGGCACAGCCCCAGCCTGGATAATGTCTAAGCTCCGATCGGTCTCCCGGCATATGTGTTAGTGTAGTGCAGGTAAATATGTGTAAGTAAGGGGTGTGGATAGGTTAAGGAAGGGGAAGGAAAGATTGCGTGCGGTCCGTGGTACGTTTGTTAGGGTACTGTCCGGCATTTGCCTGATGTTGATCGGAGAAACCACGGACAACTACCGATCAGAGCAGCCGGCCGCTAGAATTCTCCTCCAGACAGCGACGAAATTCGACCTGAGAAGCTAGTGTGGGGTCGTGGGAACACAACAGTAATCACAAACACGAGATTCAGATATTTACAGATTTATTAATAAGTATTTACAAATAAATAGTTTAATCAGTTATTTACAGCTCTGATAGTCCCTATCACCCAATTCCAGGAGCGATCCTTAAATGATGCAATATCTTAATGACTCGTGGCCCTCGCCACTCCTCAGCGAGCTTACGCACACAGCGTAGAGCCTCGGTGACCGCAGTCACTCGTGGTAAAAAATGTTCCACAGCGGCGTCCCAACACATGGATTGCCCTACGAGCATAGCTCGTCTCCGCACCGCCCTGGGCGTAAGTTTTCTGCGTTTGCACGAGGTTTTCACTCAGCTCACCCCCCCCCCCGCGCTTTGCGCTCTCGTTTATACACCTTTCCAACCACGTGACACGCAACGTCATCTTACTTTCGCGCGGCGCTTCATGCTATGTGACTGTCACTTCGTCACACATTTTGGACATCCCTTCCAATGGATTTCTGGAAGTTTCCAAAATACCTCAAGGTGCCTCCGCCCCTAACTACCGCCTATTCACTTGTACTTTCCTTTCTCCAACCAGCATTCTCTGGCTGCCCTAATCCTGCGACGTTACACTAGTGTCAAAAATCCTGCCACCACAGGGACTCGAACCTAAGATTTCCGGTCAAAGGCACTGCAGTGACATCATTTGATCCCCTTAGCCACCTCTCTGAGTTTGCTGAATGAGGAGTTTGGGCGTAGGCCTAAATAATGGTTTCTGATATTTTGATCGAAATCGACATTATTGGCTTTTAAGAAGAAGAAGAAGGAGAGGTTCTATCCACATTGCAAGTAATTCTAACGGCTGTGGTAGCTCAGCCGCAATATTGTCACTCGAGAATCGTGAACTAAGAAGTTTTGGAGTTCAAGTTTCGCTGGTAGCGGATTTTCGATACTAACTAGTTAGCTGGATCAGACGCTGTCTGAAAAAAAGGAATTTTAGCGGTCGGCTGCGTTGATCGGCAGTTTTTTGTGTTCTATAAATGTCAGACTAACACTGAAACAGTACGTTAAGAAACAGGCCACGAATCGTGCGTATTCTCTCCTTTCTGATCTTTGGTCATCCCTGACACACTGCCACACAAACACTTTCATGCCCTTCACGACCACACTCTCGGATGCGTGGAGTTTGTCTTGGCTTGGCGATACTCGGTTAGAGGAGGTACTTGGAGGGGAAAGCACCCAAGCTGGCGTGTAGGTCGATGCTTGATAATTCGTTTAGAAGGAACACTATCACTTCACGGGATCTAAGAAGCTCTAAACGTACGTGACTAATGACTTAAGTAGTTGACGCGCCCAGAATCAATACTCATTTGCTCTCACTCACTCACTCACTCACTCATTCACTCATTCACTCAGTCACGTGACATTTATTTACATGTGACATTTATTTGTCAAATGTTAAATGTTTACTTGTTTATACCCCAACGCCTGAAATGTATGAACGTTACACATCAAACAATTTGTATTTCCGTGTGAACCAGTTTTGAGTTACCTAATTACTTTAAAAGTAAGAATACCATTTTTTAGTTCAGAGCATTCAGTTTCTTTTATGTCTTAAAAAATAGGAAAAGTGGAGCAGGCTAGCTGTCTTATCTCGACTAATTAAGCACTATTTTTATATGTACAAAAAATCAGTCAATTCATTCAGAACAAAAATTTTCGTTTGTTTTGGAATGTAAGTGTTCACGTGATGTACTTAAATCGCCACAACATTTTATTTGTCTTTTATTACTTCAATTTTCTAATATCGAAATGGATCACTGTTTACGAGTTTTTGGCAACAGGAATCTAACAATGAGAGACTGAGTTTAAGCATATTATATGTTAAGATATTTTCTTTTCACTCTGTCGCGTTGGTTTACTTAGTAATATATATTATGTGGTAGTAATAAAGGAGTTTGTTCACTTGCACGACGGCTTGCGTCGTTTTCTTCTCCAGGTATCTCCACTAGCGGGACACCGTTCCAGTCGAGAAATGATCTAAGCTGCCGGCATGGGAAGTGTGGTTGTTTAAGTGTAAGTGTGATATGAGGAGGGAGAGGATAGGAGAAGAAAGAGGAAGGAACGATTGCGCGCGGTCCGTGGCTCGTTTGTTAGGGTATTGCTCCGGAATTCGCATGGTATTAATAGGAGAAAACACGGAAAACTACCGATGAGAACAGCTGGCTGCTATTATTCTCCTCTAAACAGCTGTTGAATTCGACCTAGTTATATAGTTAGTTAAAAATTCACCACCATCGTAAATACTGACCGGGAGGTCCTAAGGTTAGAGACGCTGTAAAGGCAATACTTGATATCTTAAAACTAATATTGCAGAGTTTTCAATATATTTGGTCCAGTTAATCTGGGATAGGAACCACTGTGGGAGCAGACTCTCTCTCGGAAGCACTGGGCTGGCAAGACTCCGGTGGCAGCTCTAGGGGAAGGATCCGATCTGCTTTGAGAATCTTCAAACTACTGACTGCTTTTGGCTGCGAAGGCCTTGCGACTTTCGCTCTCTTCGCTGTATTGTAAATTCTGAGAAAAACTCAATGAGCTTTTTGTCGTGCGAGAAAGCATTACAAACCGTTCTTTGAAATAATACTTGTTTACTTTTCAGATTTTTCCAAGGAATTTTTTTGATTCTTGAGTTACAAGAGTATTAATTAACATAAGTAAAAATGATACGTAATGAGCAACTCGAAAAGCAGTAGCGGATTCAAAATATCAGGTGAAATGCTCATATTATAATTTTTCGTAGAATTGAAAATTGTTAACTTGTATTTCATTAACGTTTCATAATATGGAAGAAGTAGTTAGCGCTTTGTTTGCGTAAGATAAATTTGAATTGTATTATTGTGAATTTATATTCTATTATTCTATAATTACATATTCTGTTTTTTCTTTTCTTTCGCAAATTAGTTTGCATTAAAAATGATCCAAGAAAAGTTGGTGACCACTCCACGAAGCGCTTATCTCAGGAATTGTTTAGAAAACTACAATATCACATGAAAAGTATTTACATTTGATTTGGTATATCGGTTCGAGAATTTTGTTTTTTTAACCTCCAATCCATTATATGTGTGCCAGCGTCTGTTAATGAAATTTCACTAGGGAAATGGAGGTCATAATATAGTTGGCGAAATTGTAAGTGATAAACGAGGGCACGGAACAAATGGAATTAATGGTGGGGAAAATGAGAAGTACATGAAAATTTGTAACGAACATGTTTACTTTACCGCAAATATATCATGGAATGTATGGAACTTCCCTGGAGATTGCAGAGTATTTTGATACCCTCGTTGAATGTTATTCGAAATAGATTACGCAGAACTTGACAATGAAGTAAAGTTCGCCAGGTATATTTTAGTCTACAAAATGTTTATGAAGGAATGTACAACTACAATAATGAAGACAGAGAAGGAGGTGATTGTCTGGAAACTCGTGCATGAGTCAATAATTGCTAGAAACTCATGAGTACTAGATACATTGGAAATGAAGCGTCAAGACAAAAGTAGTAACTTAGTTTATATATTTTGTAGACGTGTAAAACTTACGTATATACTAATAAAATAAATTTGATGAGGTTTCGCCAGTTTCTCTTCTTAATGATTATGTCATATCTAACACGTTTTGAGGAAGAAAATGCATTGCAGTCTGTGAGATGCTAATATTCTAGGCGTATTTGTACTGCTTAGAAGAGCAGCTAAAGTTTTACATCGGTAGACAGTTTTTGGTCTAGCAAACCACTTTAATTGTAGAATGAATTGATTTGCCCTTCGTACTGATTTATATTTGCGAAGCGTATCTATTTAATGTTTTTTAAGAGCTAAACATGTCTGTCATGAATCAATAGTAGATGAAACAGGCGTACGAGGAGCAGGAAAATCAGTATGAATAAATCGATAAAAACATATTTTCTAGTAATTTGATTACAGTTCTAAGCCAGCCAATGTGTTCAGCCCAAAATTTTTCTTATTAAACGAACATTAAGAAACGCAGCCCAGAAATGAAAAAGTAATTTAAAGTCGCATGTCTTTGAAAAAGGAAGCAAATGTATTAAACTTGTATACGTTAAATCATATACTTTTATTAATTCATGCTATCGTTGCTTTACATTGCTTCAACTTTTTAATCTTTTTTGATTTTTTATTATTTCAATATAAAGTTGAGATTTGACATTGCAACATCTCGTGCGTATCCCTTTATTAATACATCCATACGGTAGTGTTATTAGCTGTATCCATCGAAATAGATTTGGAGGTGCAGCGCGAGCAGCGGCTTGGGCGAATGCACTGGCGGCTGCATGCAGCAACGATGGCGTCGAGGGGCAGGCTGGCCGCCGCGTCGGGGGCGATGGCAACGTCCGTCAAATCTAATCACAGTGCCGCGTCCACCGCCCTGCCCGTCCCTCTCCGCCGCCGCCGTCGCCCGCGCTTTAATTGGATCGCGCTGGTTTAAGGGCGATCGCTCAGATGAAGAGAGCGTGTCAGCGGGGACGACACTGCTGACGGGGGCGGTGACGGTGGAAACGGGGTGGCAATGGAGCTGGGGCGGTCCCAAAGAAGTCGTTGACGGTTGCGGTTGATTCGTTGATTGATTTGTGATTCCGACCGCGTCAACGGCTAAGGTCATTGGTCCTGTAAGTGTAATGCAGAGTTTATCGTGATAGGTGGCGGTGATATTCCCCTAGTGTATGGCGAAATTCGATGCAGGCCTACGTCGACTTGCGGGGATTTTCCCCAACCAGGCACCGGGAACGGTAGGTCAGTGCGTCAACTGATGCCACTGCAGCGCTTCTGACCGGGAGGTCCTAGGTTCGAGTCCTGAGGACGGCAGGATTTTCGACACTAGCTTTTTAGCTAGGTCGAATTCAGTCGCTGTCTGGAGGAGAATTCTAACGGCCGGCTGCTCTGGTCGGTAGTTTTCCGTGGTTTCTCCGATCAACACCAGGCGAATGCCGGAGTAGTACCCTACTAAACGGGCCACGGACCGCGCGGAATCTTCCCCTTCTTTGTCCTATCCTCTCCCCTTACACACTCACTTACACTAATATGCACTACACTACCACATATTCCGGGAGACCGGTCGGGAGCTTATAGCTTGTCCCGGCTGGGGCGGTGCCCCGCTGGTGGGAGAGTCCTGGTTTGCAGGAAATCCCACTAGCCGACGGTAGGTCGGTGCCGGATCTCGCCATCCAGCGAGAGGAAAATCACCGCGAAAAAACTGTAAAGGAGGTGGCCGAAAGGGCGAAAAGTGCGGCAGTGGACAAGGGCGCGCGTTGGACGATGGCGGGGGAGGTGAAAGGGGCAGCGGGAGCGGCGGTGGGGGCGGCGAGGGTGGTGGGAGCGACGGCGAATGAGTGGTGACAGCGCCGCGAGTGCAAATCGGATAGCCTGTGACGCTGGGTGCTAGCTCATCACTAAGCCCGATTTACGCAGATACTCTGAAACACACGCCGTGAAATTCTGGAGCTGTTATAAATTCGCAGCTAAGGGTAATATATACATTCAAGGTAAATCGGTTTGTACGGTTATCGAAGAGTTTTATATGTAGAGGCGATGGCTTGAATTTAGCATAAATTTGATTTAAATTAGCATTGAAATAGTATTTATTCGTTTGATATTGCTATTTGCAGTAGCCTCACTTGTAGTCAATATTTATTTGAAGCTTCCCCTTCCATAACTCCTCCTCACATTTAAAATAAAGTAAGTAATAGTGGGTTTATCATTACCATAAATAGTCCCACTGTACCTATTACTTATTTCACTCCAATCCATTGCACCCACAAGTAAACAGTCTTAGTTAAGATGAATTTATTCAGTTTTTTTCATTTCACTATGCATATCGCTACAAAACAAATTCAATCTTCTGAATTACACTCCTTTTTATAATAAATGAAAGGAAACAGTTTTATAAGCGGTCAATTCGTTTTGGTATAGATTCTTTTTCCTGTGCGAAAATATTTGTAAAACATAGTATACGCTTGAGTGAAAGTAGTTCTTACACTGATTTGTCCCGCGAGGTAAATGGAGTAAAAATAACTAGTGCAGTAAAACATTTATTGCTCTAGGTTCACAAGTTTCTAAATTTCCCTTGCGACAAGTGAAATGCAATACTAATGCCACGACACGATGTACTCTTTATCTCTTGCATATAATCCCGGGAAATCCGAACTAAGCGGAAATGAACGAACATTCCAGACGTACCAACAATGTAAAACAAGTCTCTCTAAATGTGCGTTGGGGCTCTGAATTCGTGCAATTCCCAGAAACCATTCTCAAGCTCTGTTTTTATTGACTCAGAGCGTCAGATGTTTATGGTAGCATTCGGTTTTTATGGTACCCTGATTGCGTTTGGTATATTTGTAGGTCGTTGAATCATTTTTCCTCTCTTACATGCTTTTCACTTCTGTTTTATTCTGTAGTATATTTTCTATTCATGTAAAATACTTTATCCGAAGTCTACTATTTTTTTACAATTATTTGAAAGATTTTTTGATGTTTACAGTTGTTTAAGTATAATTCTATTTTAGAATTACAGTATTGCGTTCAATACCTGCCTCGTTATAGGACACAATTTTGTGCTAATGAGTGGTTTAATAATTTAGAAATTGACTATATGAAATATGACTATAAGTCATTAAACATTATTTCAAGCATAATCAATTGTCAAGTTACAAAGCTGATGAAGAATTACGTAAAATTGGTTTACAGAACTGTAAGACCTTGTACCAAGCAGAAGCACATGTTGATAAAATTGTATTAAATAAAAGGTTGCAGTGAGCTTGTGTAGTTGTGATAATTTTATTGCCGTGTAATGCAATGAATTTGGCCTCAAGATTTGACACACAGCTTTATACAAACAACCATTTTAAATTTATATACATATATACAATCAACATAAAGTTTCTTATGTTTATTGTATATATGCATATAAATTGAAAAGTGGTTGTTTGTATAAAGCTGTGTGTCAAATATTGAGGCCAAATTCATTGAATTATACTGTAATGAAGTGAACGACAGAAATTTTTCTGTATGCGATGTCGATAATTTTGTTGGTGGTCCAGTTCTTGGTTTGCGAGTTTTATTGTACCAATGAAGACACACAGAGCAGATACAAACGGATACCTACATCACATCAAGAGCAGCATGGCGAACACGTACACAATGCGACGCTGGTCTTCGTATTAAAAAACCAGTTGTCATATATTTCGTTGCAGCCGCAACAATAATACGCTCTCATTTAATAAACAACATAACAATGATGCGTCATGCAAACTAATATTTACCTGTACTGTTCATAAATATGACGGTAATTTTAAAAGGGTAATAAGTTCACTCTTTTTGTAAAAAGAGTTGAGATATACATTTTCTTTACACAGAAGTACTATTATTAGTAGTTAGGAAACTCCTGAATGCATCATGCCAACAGTAATAGACACCGAGGACTTCATAGACTTCAAAACCTGGTGGTCGAAGTTTAGTAAGAAGACAATCAAGTCTCATGCTCGTCCTCATTGTGAGCCTGGTATGAGTCATTCCAAGTAAAGCAGCTAACGTATGAAAGAGAATATTTTCGTTACGTCGTAGCATGTGTATTCCGTGGCGTCATGCGGTTGCAATAATACACAGACGAGTGTGGGTTAAATCATTGCTGGTTTATTTACAAAGTTCCTCCACCGAAACAACCTTATTTACACAATTAAATTAACTTAAAAAGATCCCACTACTCGGAGTAATCTGTCGCTGCGGCTACCACACCACTACGCTCGAATATCACTTACATTCGATGGCGTGAAGCGCCGCATCCTACTTACGGACTCGTCCTTGAGTCTCCCTGTCCTTACGGCAAACACATTGCCGGCCCTATCCGCCACGCTCGTGGCCCGCACCCAACCAGGCATTCGCCGACCGGCTCCTCGGCCAGATGCGCACTCCTCGAAGACTCGAAGCGAAAGAGATCGGAGCGTCGTCGCGCCCGGCGAAGGTAGCACGCACTCCTTCCACGCCACCTCCTGGCTCTTCCCCCAACGTCACATTCGCTCTCTCTATAACAAAGGCTAGCACATAGGCGCCTAAACGTTTCGTCCACGTCATGCGGCCGCTCGTTGAAATATGTTTGTACCCACGACGCTACAATTCATATATTCATGTTGTTAAAAGGAAAGGCAGTTCTGATTTACCTTTCAAGAAAAATTATTTCTCAGCTGTTCTTCTTGCTATCTCAGCTATCTGATGTTCAAAAAATAGTATAATACATCTCACATGAATATCTCCATTTCTACCTAAAAAATTTTGATATAGCCACAGGCTCATGTAAAAATCGATGATAAGGAGGTGCTGATATTAATTTAGTAAGAGTATATGGTCCACATAGCACAATGTGTTAATTCACATCATTGTATATTTCTTTTATGATTTTATGATTACATAAGTCCAAACATAACATCAATTTAAAAAAAAAAATTCATAATTTTTCATAAAGAAAATAAGTTCACGTCTCGTCAGAAACGGTTCTGTACATCACAGAAATCAAAGTTACTGAGTAGCCCAAGCAATCAATAACTGCTAGTTCTACAACTTTTGAGTAGAACATAAATGTTCCAGATGCCAACTGTGGATGTTATTAAAATTTTTTTGTTTATTTCAGAAGTATGAAAGGAGAACTAATTTCCCTTTTGAATCACCGATTCAAATGTATCGAGAAAAGCATAGCGTGTGCTCTGCTCCAACGTTCAACTCAAAGAGAGCGAGCGGTTAGCTTCTTGCTCACTTGCGAGAAAAACTCATTGCACTCTGGATAGAATAGTGAAATATATAAGTTATGTTACACAGAGATGCACTGGTAGGTCGTTTCCCGTGATTTCTCCGATCAATACCAGGCAAATGCCTGTTTAGTACCCTAAGAAACGGGCAACGGAACGAACGCGATCTTTTCTTCCTCTTCCTTGTCCTTTCATCTCCCCTTACACACACCTGTATGTAAAACACTCCTACACATGTCGGACGACCAGTCGGTAGATTAGACTTGTCCCCTGCGATGACCCATTGGGGGAGATACATCCCCTGCAAGCCCACATGTAGATCGGCGTCAGATCACAACATCCAGCGGGGGAGAAACGCCGTCATCTGGAGGCATGAAGAATTCACTACAATAACGGGACTAATGACCATATTAGATAACGTAGCTGTAAACATCAGTCAATCAACATTATGTTCTGTCGATCTACAAAGCTCCTAATAACGGACTAAGGCATACCAACACACTGTTTTTACTTTCTCGTTACCACTTACACAGTAGAAATTTATATAATACAGCGCGATAAAAAGGCGAATTTTGGACAGAAAAACATTTATTTCAGGGTCCTGGTAATGAAAAATTTAGAAAAAAAAAACTATAACTTGTGGTGTAGCCGGAATCCATTTTTGAGGGTCCTTGATACCGAGAAATCGAACGACGGCAGAACGTCTGTCTAACAGTCAGTCCGTCCGTCCGTCCATCTGTCTGCTCGTCTGTGAACGCTAACGGCTAAACCGTTCAGCCGTTTTCTCCAAAATGTATATTCCCCATTCGATCTGGCTCATGTCGCGGCCTCTTGAATTTAAAACCGATACTTTAATTTTGAGTAGTACTTTACATGAAGCCCCTGGGATATTTTACAAATTTTCAAAAAACTGACTACATTGTTTTCGATAAAAATTTGTAG
The DNA here is from genome assembly GCA_011170035.1 of Teleogryllus occipitalis. Lineage (NCBI taxonomy): Eukaryota > Metazoa > Arthropoda > Insecta > Orthoptera > Gryllidae > Teleogryllus > Teleogryllus occipitalis. Next base: position 103,372 of record BLKR01003726.1, on the reverse strand, counting down.
TTGGATAGTGTAAAAGACGTTTAAGAGAATGGTGCAGGTCACGTTTTCGTTGAAAACTAAGTTTTCGAAAATTGCAAAAATTCAATAAGTGTTCGGCGTCTTCGTACAATCACAATTATGGAGATAATGATTTCCCTCCTTAAAGATAGGTTTCGAAAAAAGGTCACGTATAATTTTTCGAAACTTCGAGTACTTTGCGTACTCGCATAATTTTGCTGTGAAAGTACCGGCGAGAAAGTACGTTCTATTTTGGCGCCATTAGGTGTTTTTCTAAACACTCCGCTAATTATTGAGGATACTGACTCATGTACACACCCTTCAACGCGCTAGTGTCATGATACAGCGCACGACACCGTTTCTGCGGACTGCGAACCGAAACGCCAGGTCGTGAGGCGCGAGCTGGACGGGGCGAGGTGGGTGTGGGGATGGGGGCGGGGGAGGGCGAATTCAATCTGCGCGTCTGAAGCTCCGCAGGCGTCGCGCGGCGGTGGCGGCGGTGGCGGTGGCGGTGGCGGCGGTGGCGGTGGCGGTGGCGGTGACAGCGGTGGCGGCGACGACGGCGGTGGCAACGGTGGTGGCGGAGGTGGCGGCGGCGGTAGAGGCGGTGGCGACGGCGGGGGCGGTGGGGGCGGTGGCGGCGGCGGCGGTGGCGGCGGCGGCAGCGGCGGTGGCGGCGATGGCGGCGATGGTGGCGGCGATGGCGGCGGCGGCGGTGGCGGCGGCGGCGGCGGTGGCGGCGGCGGCGGCGGCGGCGGCCCTTTCACGAACTTCCGCGTCGCGCCCGCGCATGCCAGCCGATGAGGCGCGGTGCTGCGCTGCGGGGCGGAAGGCGTGGGCGGACGCGAGGAACGACGCGTCGGGCAGGCAGACCCGAGACCGGAGGTGGCGGCGACGCTGATAGCAGCACTGGTGTGCATGCATGTAATATGGTCGTATGTTGCGTCTAGGCATCTTTCGGTGCCTGCAATCGCTCCACCCTGGCTAATGCATGGCTGATGCGCTGTTGTGACTAATAGGCGTATGTCGATTATTGATAAAGACAAACGCAGCTCGTTGGCAAATAGCGTGTCGTTAGTTATTTTTTTAAATTTATTGTTTTACTTGATATTTACATAGTTCAGTTACATTGACTCTACATGTTTATTTTAGAAATATGTTTTAGGAATCTGTGGATAGGGTATTTATTTTTGATTCTTGTGGAATAGATGGGGTTTCTGACGGCTAAATTCGCTTAAATTTGGTATCTGTATTAGGTTGGAGTAATATTGGATAGATAGGTATAGGATGTGCTAGGGTATAGAAGTCAGTAGTCGCGTAGAAGCGGAAGACAACTGGGATTTACAATTTACAATAGAATTGTTTCTACTTTGCTTGTTACATTCTGTTAGTTGTTTGAATGGTGACTAAAGTGTTTGATAATTAATTATTAATTCCCTTGTGCAGTGTATATCAAACATGCTGAATATTGACTTCATTGTGTATGATGAAGTAATTTCAAATATGTGCATTGCAAAAGTAATTAAGCTTCTGTCATCACGTTCATTATAGGAAAGACACGACTCCGCAATTTTTTAGTTATTTATCCTGCATCTTCCTGATCATTAATGCAACGTCCACATATTTTTAAATGAATGTAATTATTTTTTTCTTTCCTCATATGCGAAATAATGTTGAAGGTTCTTGTTATCAAATTGTTTTTATTGGAAAATATTTGTTAATTTTTTAATATGAAATATTTATAACACGCGTATTTTCTAAATTTGAAATAAAATTGGGAAGTGTGAACAATATATAAGTGAAAAAAAGGAAGCACCAGATGAGATATGATCTAATAGGTTGGATTTACCGAAAACCTAAAAAGAAAACAAAGAGAAGGGAAAATGCCATTATCGTCAGGAAATTGATACTGGGTAAACTCGGTAGCAAGAGAGATCGTTCAGCTGCGGGGGGGGGGGGGGTCTTTGCTCTATGGTTCCGGTTTGTAGGAGACTATGATTGACTGTAATAGGAACGTGGTGACCACTCTTCCATTTGTCTGAGTTTTTCTTATCACTTCATTCCATCTAAATACATTTTTCATATTTCTTTCCTTGAGTTTGCTACACATCCTTCGACTTCGAACGCTGGACGAGACATGGACTCTGTGACGGTGCACATGAAATCCGTTCTTTAAAGGCTGCTGAAACAACTTTTTTCATATTATGGATATTGTAAACGCCAGCCTGAGGTGTACTGATGCGCCTCAAATTTACCCCTAAAAGACCATTTAAAAATTCGTTCTTCTGAAGGAGCGGGTCACCGAACGTCGGTAGCCCAACGGGCAAGAGAGGAGAGGTAGACTTGCGACAAAGCGCGCACAAGAGTAGCGGGGAAGTGACGGTCAAGAATGGGACGTGAGTACATTTCACGGATAGTTCGACATCATTTATTTTTGCTGCTTGCCGGAGAAAGGCCCTCGGTATTAACGTTGCTATAGACAACCGTTACACATAATGGAATTGGAGGTGCCGGAAGGAGGCTTAGAAATGCTCTGAAATAGGCAAACTATTTTAGAATTATAATGAAGTAAATTCTTTGTATATGTAAATTAAGTTTCGAAAAAAAGTATGGCAATACAATAGATAAATTACCGTGCTAACAAGCGGATATTTACTTTTCAGCTTTTAGTGTTTTTATTGCCAGAGTAAATTTGAGTCTATTTACGTTTACTTAGAGTACGAGAAACCCAGTTTGCAGTCCAGCCATTGCATTATTTCAACGGAGATAATGGCATTGAACACCTGGATTAGCTGACCAGTTGCATCCTGTAGGAGGGCACGACCAAATGGAGTTGAGGCGTTAATTTAACGTAACCAGACGTCTACAAGTCGCTATTTTTACAAAATTGCCATTTTTACAAAAATGTAGGGAAAGAAATGGTCAGGACCTGAGCTATAATGTAATTCCACCATGTGAAATTTACTAATAGTAACAAATGTGTAAATTGTTTTCTGAAGATTTCTAGAATAGAGTATCGGTTCTATGTAAAGGAATTTCTGAGTTTCACCGTAAACTAATAGAAATCGTATATTGCAATAAAATCAAGTAAGATTAATAATTTCTAGAAACCTGAAAAGGTTTTTATAAAAGTGTGAATAAAAGTATATCTTAATCACAACTTGTGTGTTAATAATTTGAATTCGAATATAAGATGATAATTTTGGTAATCATTATTCGAATTAATGTTGGCAATTTACGTCATGTAATTGTGAAGAAATTTTGTTGACATTGAAACAGTAATAGGAAATGGAAGGTTAAATTGTTGCTAAAGTAATTTATGTTCAAATGGAATCTTATTCTCACGGGTCATACATGAAGTAAGAATAGGTTTGTGAGAAAGGTTTTAGAAAGAAAGATGCACTCAAGATAGTAGGATAGAATGCAAACTCTTTGCGATTTAAATACAACCAGTAAGAATTCTGGAGGGTTACTAAAGAGCACAAAGATTGTGTCAATTATATGAATAAGTGTTTTGTGAATTGTTGAATTTTATTTTTGTGTTTTTGTTCCATTTCATTGTCTTTTATTGGACTATATAACAATTATTCAGGATTTTCATGTATTCATGTATAAGAATCGAATAACGTTACCTACATCCAGAGTCCACACAGGGATTCTTTATGTTTAAGTGGTAAATTGACGAGCATTCAAGGTTGGATGATTAGTGATTCCGGGCGTGTCAACAACTTAGGCCATTAGTCCCATAAGTGCAGTGCATGATTTCCCTCGGGAGATGGTGGTGACGAGCATTCAAGATCGATTTGTCTTTAACATTCATTTGGTGAATGAACAATTGTCCGTTTCCAGTCAGTAGGGTACAGTCAATTGGTGTACATCGATCCTGCTACGATACCGACCTACGTCAACTTGTATTTGGTGCACGGGTTGGGCGAATTATCATGTGCTAGTCACTCGAGGAAACCGGACGCGCAAAATACGCGGCGAGAAGGTCATTGTAACGGCGTCCGGCGACTGAATGCGAGGCTTGAAGTGAGCGATCGGAGTCGCGAAGGTTTTCGGAGTAGGGGAAGCGACTCAATGCTGCTGACTCGAAAGATTCAAATGACTCCGACTTGGATCGGGAGAGGTAGCTCGGTGCATCAACGGATGCCACTGCGCAGCCTCTGACCGGAAGGTTCTAGGTTCGAGTCCCGACGGCAAGATTTTCGACAGTAGCTTGTCAGTTAGGTCGAATTCTGTCGCTGTCTGGAGGAGAATTCTGGAGGCTGGTTGGTAGTTTTCCGTGGTTTCTTCAATCAACACCAGGCGAATGCCAGAGCAGTACCCTAAGAAACGGGCCGCGGACCGCGCGAGATCTTTCCTTCCTTTTCTTTCTCCTATCCTCACTCCTTACACACACTTACACTAACATGCACTACACTATCACGTATGCCTGGAGACTGGTCGGTAGCTTAGAGCTTGCTCCGGCTGGGGTGGTGCCCCGCTGGTGGGAAATACCTGATTGCGGGAAACCCCAAGCCGAAGGTAGGTCGGCGCCAGATCTCGCAATCCAGTGGGGGAAGATCACCGCCACCTTTCGACAAAAAATCATGTACTACACTTACAGGACTAATGACCTCATTTATTGACGTACCTGGAATCACTAACTAGCAACCAACTAACACCAAACCGGCTTGGCGAAGAATAGGGTGTGTGGTCGCAATGTATTAATTCATTTTAAGTTATATTAAAAACTTAGCTGGGAAGTTGTTAGTACTACAAATAATTACATAATTTCGATTATTTCATGTGGCAGACTAGAAGTATCCTTCGGTTATCACAGGGTACTCTCATCTCCCTAATATTTAATTTCATCATTGTCCTTATTTCCATTCGTACTCTCTACATCTTCACCTTCATGTCGTCTTGTAACTGCACTCTTCCGATATTCTATCTAACATTATACCTACATTGGATGACTTCTACCTACTATTCCTAGAAAAGTTGCAACACAGAGTATAAGAGGTATTCGATTTACCATTAAACTTTTTACAGCTAAATAATAAAATGGTTATCAAATATAACAATTATAATGAAAAAACAAATATACTTAAATCATTGTGAAAAAATATTTATTCTGTTAATTAATGCTTAAAATCATAGAACTTCTCTATTTGTCTGCATATATTCTTTTACTTAATTTATAAACAACGGATTTGCATCGCAGAACCAGTGTTAAAGGTATATTATTTTGCCTTCCAATTCATTTATTATTATTGTAGGAATTTTTCATTCACAGATTGCATGGCAATGAAAAATGAAAACTCAGTTTCCTCTATCATACTTCAGAATTCAGTGTAGTGTCCGCGTGGAAGAAAAAAAAAAGAATTCGCCGAAAAATTCTCGGAGAACTTCTCTCGTCCCAAACAAGTGAGAACTAAGCTAGGTAAGCTCGGTAATCTAGAACAAGTTGTATGCAAATGGGCGGTTGCTGTGCCCGGCAATGTTAAGCAGTCCTCTCGTTAGACTGCGAGCGAAATGTGGAGTTGGGGGTACGCAAAAGAAGATCGCGAGGGAGGACCGCGGGGAGTGGAGGAGGTTGAGTGGAGGAAGGGGATGGGTCAAAGGCCAGGACTCAGTCGCGCGGACGGTCTGGGGAGGGGAGGGGGGCGACGGATGGGCGTCACCCTCGGAGGCGTCGCCGTATCCATGGCAACGGGACGCTTGCCGCCGCCGCCGCTGCCACAGCCCGCCGTGCTGCTATGAATAGCACCCACCCGCGCCGGGACGCGCTGTGGCGGCTGCGCGGGAGGCGTTGCAAGCGGCCCACCTTTAAAGAAGGTCCACCACCTACTTGGAATGACGTCACCGTCGTTGCATGACCGTAAAGGAGAGTACCTAGTCTCTAGTTCAAGCCTGATGCACCTTGGATGGAATATGGATTGGTGGGTTGGAAGCTGTTTTTGAACATAATTAATTTCGTGTTTTATTTTCAAAATAGTTATACAATATTTATTTATAATTTATCCGTAATCTAATTACTTTACCAGAAAATTAAATAACTACTAACGCTAATATCAAAGCCGTTCTGCTGGCTACAATTTTCGTGCTGACTCTCATACACAAACTTATGATACCAAACTAGAAGTATAAAAGATATCGTAGGCTTCCGCGGCCAGAGTCATGATCTGGGCTGTCCGGGTGACGCCGCGTCGAAGGCTGGGGTGCCAACGTTTCGACCGATATATCGCGGTCCTCTATGGCAGTACAGCCGATCCGACTATGGCAGTACAGCCCTGAAGAGGACCGCGATATGTCGGTCGAAACGTCGGCACCCCAGCCTTCGACGCGGCGTCACCCGGACAGCCCAGATCATAGAAATATAAAAACGAAAAGTCGTGTTCAAACGGCCTGCAAGTTTTCAGTACGCGTAGCTACGAGATCCCGCAAGGGCTCTTCCGGCCCGCAAATGGATTACCAAATGTCACCCTGCGAGTACATTTATTCAAGAAATTTTCGTGCATGGGTTCTGAGCTACTTTAACAATACTTTTTTTAAGTAGTAATGAAAAATGGGGAGAAAAATTGAACGACCGTCGTTGCTGTCGCTACAGACATTGCTGTGGTTGCGAAGGCTTTAGTGCATGCTCAGAAAAAACACTACTAATTGAGGAAGTCTTGGCTGCAGAAGTCCAGGTTTAGTAACCTCACATTTGCAAGAGGTAGTAAAATAAACTTACCAGAATATCCCAGAACTCGAATATGCTACGCCAATACACAAAATCCCACAAACCGCAGCTAACCACCACAAAATTGAGAGGGATGGACAATTTTTGCCGTAAATAAATTCGGTAGTAAACGTTTCCGCTGCTGAGACGCTAGAGTTAAACTGTACGTTTTCTGTATGAAAATAATCGAACGTGATCAAAAGTTTTCATGCATTAACCGTGCAGTCTGAACTGCACGCCTTCTGTACTTCCAATAAGCATGAAAAATGTTCTGTGTAGAAGGGCCTATAAGGACCTTTAGTTCCACAAAAGAGTACTATACTCGTTGAAGCACGGGTTGAGTGAGGACAGTTCACGCTCTGACAAACGTAGCTTCGTGAAAAGTAAACATAGTGGATTTAGAGTAGCCTGAGAGAGTAAATACGCAGGCAATGTTTCTGTAAATTTTATCCCATCTCAACCCTATGTTGCCACTCAACTTTATTAGGGAAGTTTGAATATACTGAATCTATATGCAAAGTAGTTTGTGCAATTCGTTATTTAGACTTAATAAGAAAAAATATTCCCATTAAATCCTACGTAAATTGCCTAATGAGAGCTAGACAATACGAACGATTAGAGATTCACTGACGGAAGCTCAGTCGCAGCATTGTTATTTCTACGGATATTGCTGGAGATATTTTATTTTTACATTACCCTGATATCTACAGAGAATGGTAATGAAGACAAAGGTGTCATCAGCCGGGACGAGTATTCATTGTACCCGTGCGTATCAACTTCTACGATCGTTAGTCCCGATGGTGTAGTGTGCTATATCCCGGAAAATGTCGGTGTTCTTGTGCCGTTGGAATTTGATATCCCGCGTCGATGTACACGTCGCCTTGTCGAAAGTTCCCTCCACGCATCTCCAGCAGCGGGCACCGCCTCAGTCGGGACAAGTTCTGCGCTTCCGTCTTGCCTCCATACTTACATATACTACACCATAGTGCAGAGCGAGAAAGTATGGGTATGAGGGGAGAGGATGTCACAAGAATAAGAAAAGATCTCGTCCCATCCGTGACCCGTTTACGGACGTACTGCTCCAGCATTCGCGTGGTATGGATCGGTGAAACGTCCGCGGCTCAATAGGCGGGCACGAAATGTAGAATTAGACGGTTCATTGTAATGAAAACTGTTGGGAATTTAGCGTTTCCCGGCCAGGCAAGATCGCTAAGCGCAACTAAAACCGAGTCAATTCCATTCTTCCGGCAGCCTTCCTCATAAAGGAGATCTCGTGCCATCAGTGGCCCGTTTATGGAAGTACTGCTCCAGCATTTGCGTGGTACTGATTGGAGACACGTACGCGCCTTAATGAAGTCTAGGTAGGCACTCAGTGAAGAGAAATATGACCCATTGTAATCAAAACTGTTTGGGATGTAGCGTTTCCCCATCAGGCAAGATTCCTAGGCGATACCAAAACCGACTCAATTTCATTCCTCCGGCAGCCGACCTCATAAAGTAGATCTCGTGCCATCCGTGGCCCGTTTATGGAAGTACTGCTCCAGCATTCGCGTGGTATTGATCGGAGAAACATTCGCGGCTCAATGAAGTCTAGGCTTTGTGAGGAGGTGAATGCAATGAAGAGTAAGACGCCCCATTGTAATCAAAACTGTTTGGAATGTAGCGCATTCCGGTCAGGCAAGATTCCTAGGCGCTACTAGAACCGAGTCAATTTCAATTCTAGGCTTTGTGAGGAGGTGAATGCCGGTAATCAGCCTTCCTCAGGCAAGATAGGCGCTAAGAACCGAGAATCTCGTGTCATCAGTGGCCCGTTTATGAAAGTACTGCTCCAGCATTTGCGTGGTATTGATCGGAGAAACGTCCGCGGCTCAATGAAGTCTAGGCTTTGTGAGGAGGTGAATGCAATGAAGAGTAAGACGCCCCATTGTAATCAAACCTGTTTGGAATGTAGCGCATTCCGGTCAGGCAAGATTCCTAGGCGCTACTAGAACCGAGTCAATTTCATTTCTCCGGCAGCCTTCCTCATAAAGGAGATCTCGTGTCATCAGTGGCCCGTTTATGAAAGTACTGCTCCAGCATTTGCGTGGTATTGATCGGAGAAACGTCCGCGGCTCAATGAAGTCTAGGTGGGCACGCAATGAAGAGTAAGAATTGTAATCAAAAGTGTTTGGAATGTAACGTTTTTCGATCTATCAAGATTCCTAGGCGCTTCTACAACCGAGTCAGTTTCATTTCTCCGGCAGCCTTCCTCATAAAGGAGATATCGTGCCATCTATGACCCGTTTATGGAAGTACTGCTCCAGCAAGCGCGTGAGCTCGGAGAAACGTCCGCAGCTCAGTGATTTCTAGATGGGCACGCAATGTCGAATAAGACTGCTCATTGTAATGAAAACTGTTTGGAATGTAACGTTTTTCGATCAGGCAAGATTGCTAGGCGCTACTAGAACCGAGTCAATTTCATTCCTCCGACAGTCTTCCTCATAAAGGAGATATCGTGCCATCCGTGGCCCGTTTATGGAAGTACTGCTCCTGCATTCGCGTGGTATTGATCGGAGAAACGTCCGCGGCTCAATAAAGTCTAGGCTTTGTGAGGAGGTGAATGCAATGAAGAGTGAGACACCCCATTGTAATCAAAACGGTTTGGAATGTAGCGATTCCAGGCCAGGCAAGATTGCTAGGCGCTAATAGAACCGAATCAATTTCATTCCTCCGGCTGTCTTCCTTATCAAGGAGATCTCGTGCCATCAGTGGCCCGTTTATGGAAGTACTGCTCCAGCATTCGCGTGGTATGGATCGATGAAACGTCCGCGGCTCAATGAAGTCTAGGTGGGCACGCAACGTAGAGTAAGGCTGCTCATTGTAATCAAAACTGTTTGGAATGTAACGTTTTTCGATCAGGCAAGATTGCTAGTAAGACGCCCCATTGTAATCAAAACGGGTTGGAATGAAGCGCATTCCGGTCAGGCAAGATTGCTAGGCGCTACTAGAACCGAGTCAATTTCATTCCTCCGACAGACTTCTTCACAAAGAAGATCTCGTGCCATCCGTGGCCCGCTTATGGAAATACTGCTCCAGCATTCGCGTGGTATGGATCGATGAAACGTCCGCCACTCAATGAAGTCTAGGCGGGCATGCAATGTAGAGTAAGGCTGCTTATTGTAATCAAAACTGTTTGGAGTCAATTTCATTCTTCCGGCAGCCTTCTTCACAAACGAGGCCGAGCGTCGAGCCGCCGCGCCATCGGTCGCGCGGAGCGCTGTGGGCGCGGGAGCGAGACAAGTGCCGCGCACTGCCCCTTCGTGGACGTAGTGCCCGGGGAGCGCTTTAAGCGCCGACCCCCTCTATCGCAGAGACAGAAAAAATTTAATTTCGTTTAAAAAAGTGCGCCCTTATTTCTCCGCCGGGCCACGTAATGCGTGCGCTGCGTCGCTCGGGTGGCATGCAGCGCCGCCGGCGGCGGAGAGGGGAAACGTAGCAGGCAATAGTTGGAACACGACGGGAGAGATAATGGGCGGGAAAGACAGTGGGAGACGGAAGGCAGGGGTTGGGGCGGTGGTGGGGAGATTGCAGGCGCAATAAAGAGAGCCTGGATGTCAGTGATAGTGAAAGGACACGGTATAGGGCGATGTATCGATGTACGAGCACGTGGTGTGAAGGAATTTAAGGTGGCTTTGAACTGAGTCTTTTTTTATCTTGAATTAATATATATATATATATATATATATATATATATATATATATATATATATATATATATATATATTGTTTGCCCTTTTAACGGAACTTATTTTGCTTTTCACCGAAATGTCTCTGTTCGGTTCTTAAATTGGAGGCGGAAACGATATCATAAATACACCTAAGGTGTTCTAAAGTATCGGAAAATTTTTCTCATGTTAGTACAGTTTAGGAAGTTAGGTCAGGTAGTAAACATGCACGGTTTGCCCGAATCCTCTTGCTTCTTGAATCACCCTCTGGTACATGAACCTTCATGTGAAAAATATGGGTTTAAACATATTTAGTATATCGTATACTTCTGGTGTTGATGTATCGAATAATTTATATCTCACGAAGCGGAGGAAATTCGTGGATTATTTGGAATGTCTTCTGATCAAAGAGGGCGTGATAAATATTTGAGGGTGAGTAAATATTTTATGTTAGAGGAAATGTTGAAGACGAGTAAAGATAGTGGAAGCGGGTAATAGGGAAGTCATTTCAGCAGAGGATGGAGGTACATCCCTCCCAATGTTCTTTGCTTGGGAGACGCTGAGCCAGATAGATGTGAGGGAATTTCCTATTGTATGTGATGAGAGACCGAGAAGACGACTACATTTACCACATTTGTAACCATTCTTCAAGTAAATGTGATCCCTGAGTTGACACTGTCGACTGTCAACGTGACTACTCGTGTTCGAATAGACGAATATTGAGTACCAATTATATGTTATCACAGACGACATTTACAGAAACAAGCCGAAATTCAGAAGAGGTTTGTGCAAGAGTAATTAAAGTACTAAGATCTAAAGATCATTCACGAACACTGTTCCTCAGACATATGCATTGATACACAAGTATGCCGCTGGTAAATATGTTTTACATAGTAAACAAGATTGCTAAAAGCCTATATATTACACAAACCCGGAGTTCCAACAGTATATTCTAAGCATCTATACGTGCGTAGAAGAAATCTGGATGAAGAAATTGAAGATTTGCCTTCGCGTCTAACTGATCTTTGGGTGTGAATCTGCTGTTACCCAAATTCTCCATGAATTCGAGAAAGTTTGTACGATGGTTATCAAATTGCGACTGCAGGTAGAATGGTAGAGTTAAAAGGAAACGCGTAACAATTCAGAAATTATTCCCACAGTGTGTGTATATCTAGCACCATTTTTTAATTAACTGCATAATTTAGACGCCACATAGTTCAACAGCTAAGTAACAAGATTGCTACGTTAATAACGTCGCTTACGTACAGGCCTTTATTTCCTTCTGTTTGTAGATTAATTTAAATGTTGACCATTTAGAAGATTTATTTAAAATATCCTTATTAATTGACAAAAATCCATCAAAACTCAATTGTTGTTCCAATAACGCACTCTGATGTACCCTACGAATATCGTGGTGCGTTAGTAGTTAATTATAGTTATATGGTGGATTAATAGTTTAAGATTCTCAGGGTCCTTGACCTGTCATATTTACTATATATAGTTTCATATTTTCTCTTTTTAAGCTTACCACTTCCTTTTATTCTCCTATCTTATATCTACTAGTCTTTAACAAACCTTCTTTGACCATATGCTTCTGTACTTTTTATATTAAAAATCTTCTTTGAGTCTACTTTTAAAATTTCTTCTACTACGCTTGCAGGGAATCGCTACCACTCAACACCTCGCCTGCATTAACCAACTTCAGCTACTTTGCTATTGTTAGAACTACCTCTTGAGCTCCGATGCTTTTCACCTCGAACTTTGCCACCGACGCACCGGTGCCGCTCGTAATTTGGAGTACACTTTGCTCCGCGCTTGCCTCGTGGAGGAGAAAAGGGCTTCCTCAGAGCTGTGGGAGAATGTTTGTAAACACGTCCGTCTCAATTACCGCTTGGGGTTTGAGCGGTAATAGCAAGCGGTGATTGATGAAGCAGAAGGGAAAATGTACTGGATAATGAGTTTTTGAGGCTTTTAGTTTCAATCTTTTTCCCCCAAGTATGATCGTTTTTTAAGAGGTCTATGTTTGAGACATTAATGTAATTAATTAACTTCCTTTAATCTTCTATTTAACTCCACACGCCCAGTGTTTTATATGTACGTTGAATATTGAAAGATTGATTACTGTCTTCTTGTTCGTGTACTGAGATCTAATTGAGTCGAAAGAAGAGTTTTCAGTAAAATCAAGCAATAAAGTATGTAATTTTTAAAATCCAATTTCCGTGAGGAAACGCATACAAAGAATATTTGTTTGATTTTCAAAAGTTGGATAAGAATAAGGAATATACTTTTTCCTCACAAAATCCATTACAAAATTGTAAAAACAAATAAAAATCTTCTTTCTTCACCCGATATTTATGAAACACCTTCGTTCACTTCAAAGCCTTTAGAAAAATACGTTAAAAGTCATTGCTTTAAATTGAAAATATATGAAATGATTGAAATATGACAATTCATTTTCATGGATTTCACTATCGGAATAATAATGTAAAACGTCATTACTTTCTAAAGCGTATGAATTATGTATCTCTAAAGCATGATCACCTACGGCTATTAATTACAATATTGGACACTTGAAAAGTAAATCTCGTTTTTTATTTGCTTTTAACCATACAAATACTAAATGTTTCCTGTAATTTGAGATAAAATGAATTAAATTTCGCTTGTGCACACAAAATGTGTTAATATACGGATGTGTCTAAATGTATCATATTATCTATAATGAAGCTATACATTTATGAGATCATGAGAAGTGAAATTTTGATGAATTTACTGTTTGTTATTGTTACCTTCAAAAAGGGATATGCAGAAAATTGAATGAGCTAAGGAAATATCGGTAATGCACTTTATAATTTGATTAGATTTCAAATTTACTTCTGGTTTTACACTGAATGGAAAAATACCGGCGAATGAAACATATTCAATTACTGATAATGCCTAATACCATATATTTTTCTCATTTTGCCAGTTTACCTTATGAATCTTCATAAATGAAGTATCGTTATACACATAATTTTTCTCGGGCGTTATATATATATATATATATATATATATATATATATATATATATATATATATATATATAACATGTAACAATAACAATACTAATATATTATTATATTTGTAAACCCGTGCAAGAACTCTAGTACATGAAAACACGACCCCCTTTCACTTATATTCGTTTAAAGGGAATAATATGTGAGCAAAACATGTTTCAACAGAGGTAAAAATACTACACTTATCTGAATTAGAGATTGTGTACCCCCTCCCCATTACCACGGAGTGGGGGTATCCAGAAGCCTTAACTTAGACCTTTCTCTTATGTTTTTGAATGTTAATCCTCCAAAACGTATGAGGAAGGTCTCAAAAACTCATTGTGTACATGGCGGTGTAAGGAACATAACACAAGGATTTTGACCTCTAAACATCGTTTCAACGCACAAGTACGCACATTTTTGGAAAAAAAATCCTCTATCGATCTCAAGGACCATATTGTTAAGTGAATCGTGATATCCTGATATCCACGTACACCTGCACGATTATACTTAATTCATGTTTTCGGGGACGCCAACTGCCAGGCTCATTAGTCCCGTTGGGGAGTGTGTTATCGCGGAAGATGGCGGTGTTCCTGTCGCGTTTGGTAACGAGTTCTGCCGACGGCTTCACGTCAGCGTGCGGGGAATTTCTCCTCCGGGTATCTCCCCCTGTGGAGCAACGCGCCACCCGGGACGAGTTCTAAGCTCCCGATTGGTCTCCGGACAAGAATGTTAGTGTAGGACATGTGTGTGAAAGTGGAGAGGATAGAGCAAGGAAAAATAGCGCGATGTTCGCGGCCTGTTTGTTGAGGTACTGCTCTGTCGGACAGATTCCGATCAGGGCAGCCGACCGCTAGATTTCTCCTCTAGACAGTGGCTGAATGCGACACAACTACGAGGGCATATCGAAAAGTAACGCACAATAATTGCTTTCTCTGCTGGTATTTCAAATGGAATGGTGAAATTACACGAGATAGATCGAAGTTCACGCTATAGTGAGTATTTTGTTTCCATGTGTAGCTTTAGAGAGGGTAGTCTGAACTATGAAACAAAAATGGCACGTATTTTACTGCCGTCAACTTGTGAAGAGCAAAGACGTGTAGTGCGAAATTTGTAAACCAAAGGGCATAGTCCTAGTGATATTTACAGGAATACGCGTAGCGTGTTTTGGGGACTACTCAATGGACAATAGCATTGTCTCCAGGTTGCGTGCATTCTTTCAAGAGGCTATACTCCAACCAAACGGACTTAAACGAATAGGGCATATTGAAACTGGTAGCACGCTGGCAGAAATTTGTCGACAAACTTGGCGACTATGTAGAAAATAGGGGAAGAATGCAAGGTCTTTGATGATTTTTCGTGTTTTGAAACGCTTTAAATTTTTGGGCAAAAAATTATTGTTCGTTACTTTTGGATCTACCCTCGTGAAGAGCTAGAGTCGAAAATCCGCCACTGCCGGGATTCGAACGTAGGATATCCCGGTGAGTCATTGCAGATATAGCGGCAATGCTAGCTCTGAGGTAAACTCGGACTGTGTGTTTACATTTGTGAAATACAAACATGTTTTTATTATTAGTTTATATAAACTAAATGGTGGTTACAAATACATTATATTTTTGAATTGAATAATATATTAAATTTATTGCTGACTTTTGGGTTTATTGTTCATGTACTTAGAGCAATGTGTGCAAATAAATAAATTATCTGCCCCACAGTTTCCATGTGCCCACCTGCGGCATTTCATATATAGTGACCACTGTCCACCATGTTCCCTTCCAACCTTCAGATATTGCGGTACACCTTCTTCAGCGGCGGCACTGCAGCGCCTCTGACCGGGAGGTCCTAGGTTCAAGTCCTGACGGCGGCAGGATTTTCGACACTAGCATTTCAGCTAGGTCGAATTCAGTCGCTCTCTGGAGGAGAATTCTAGCGGCCGGCTGCTCTGATCGGTAGTTTTCCGTGGTTTCTCCGATCAACACCAGGCGAATGCCGGAGCAGTACCCTATCAAACAGGCCACGGACCGTGCGCGATTTGTCCTTCCCATTCCTTGTCCTATCCTCTCCCCTTACACACACACACACACACACTAACATGCACTACACTACCACATATTTCGAGAGATCGGTCGGGAGCTTAGAGCTTGTCCCGGCTGAGGCGGTGCGCCGCTGATGGGAAAGTCCTGGTTAGGGGGAAACCTCACTAGCCGACGGTAGGTCGGCGCCGAATCTCGCCTTTCAGCGGGGGAAGAACACCGCCATTTCCCGAGAAAAAACATGCACTACACTAACGGGACTAATGACCAGAGCAGTAGACGCGCCCGGAAACATGAAAAATCAATCAATCAATCAATCAATCGATTCAGCGGCGCGGGCCGGGGCGGTGCGCAGAGCAGGCCGGCGGTCGCGATGACACGGGCACTGTTGCACCCACTGAAACAAAGAGAGAAAAAAATACATCATGGCCTTCCAAATGCCATAGAGTCTTTTTTAAAGTCTATTTACTTTCAAGCCCGTTTCATATCACCACAAATATGTTCAATACAGCCTAAAAATGAGTAAGAAATCAGAACCGCCGTGAAGCTCGTATAATGTGGGTTATAGTAATGGCGTGCGGTGCAGCTTTAGGCGATTGCATTGAAATGCTAAAATTGTCCAAAGCATGGTTCTTGCAGTGGAAATTTCTTGCCCAAATTAAAAGTAGTTTGAATAAAATTCAACGGAGTTCTGACCATTTGAAAAAGGAGTATTTCTACGGTTTTAACGTAAAATTGGGCACAATCGGACTAATGTGGCACACCTGTTTGAGTAAAATAAGTAACGTTTGATGATCATAAATTGATGTGGGATTACGTGAGCGTCAACTCAGTCAAATATTCGTTGATAGAAATTCCATTAAATAATATTTATTTGCTTCAAAAGTATAGGAAAAAGCCGAGACTAGTATGTTTATGAGGTTGTGACTCTCCTAAATCCATTTTAAAAATGGTTTCATTTGTGCTGTTGTTGTTCCGGCATACGATCAAGGAATATTTGACGAGAACCCATCAGTATAAAATTTATTTTAGGGTCTAAGCAACCATACAAATTTCCACAAAGGGCGTTAATGCTTTTACGAAATAAAATAAATTCTAAGACAGAAAACAGCTCGGCATTTGCAGCTTCCAAATGTTAATACATTCTTGTGAATCTTCAAATAATTCAAAACTGTGAAAATGCTTCTAGCGCAGTTCTCCAGAACTCGTAACAATTTCTTAGCTTCTCACTGAAACAACCCAGTCATTTAAACCTAGAAACGTTTTAGCACCAAGGCACCGCCGTATTTAAATATCACACTCATATATCCAACTTACGTAAAAACGCAGCATGCTGCGATGAGCAGAGCGCGCGGTGCTGAGACGTGGCTCATACGCTGCCCGAGTTGAACGCCTCCGCCCTCGTCCCGCCCCCGCAATCTCCCTCTAGCGCTGCCCCGCCCCCGGTCGCTTACGCCGCGCCCCCGTACGCCGCATCTAGACCGTTATGAATAGGGCGTCGTTAACCAGGCGCTGCCAAGTTGTGCCTTCCCTGCCGGTCTAGAATCCGCCCCCGGACCCGCCATCGCCCAGTCCATCACCGCTCTCTCCCCCGCATCTCCGCCATCACTAACCAGGTCGATCCCGTCGTGTACGCCGCCCCCGCATCCCCGCCACCCACACCGCCCACGCCGCTCACTCCGCCCTCGCCGCCCAGACCACCCCCGTCGCCCAGACCGCCCAAGTTGCCCACGCCACTCACACCGCCCCCACCGCCCACATCGGCCACACTGCTCATACCGCCCACAGCGCCCACACCGCCCACACTGACCACACCGCCCACACCACCAACACAACCTTCACCACGTATACCGCCCACACCACCCACACTGCCCGCACTGCCCACACACTCCATAACACCCACACCACGCACACCTCCAACACCACCCACAACGCCCACACCACCAACGCCGCCCACACCACCAACGCCGCCCACATCACCAACGCCGCCCACACCACCCACACTGCCCATATCGCTCACACCGCCCATATCGCTCACACCGCCCACACCGCCCACACCGACCACACCGCCACACTGACCACACCGCCCACACCGCCTACACCACCAACACAACCCTCACCACGTACACCACCCACACTGCCCACACACCCCATAACACCCACACCCACACCACCCACAACTCCAACACCACCCACAACGCCCACACCACCAACGCCGCCCACATCACCAACGCCGCCCGCATCACCAACGCCGCCCACACCACCAACGCCGCCCACATCACCAACGCCGCCCACACCTCCAATGCCGCCCACACTGCCCACACCGCCCACACTGCCCACACCGCCCACACTGCCCACACCGCCGACACTGCCCACACCGCCCACACTGCCCACACCGACCACACTGCCCACACCGACCACACTGCCCACACCGCCCACACTGCCCACACCGCCCACACTGCCCACACCGCCCACACTGCCCACACCGCCCACACCGACCACATACCCCTGCCAACGTCGCCACCATGATCCTCTTCCCTCTTTCCCTCCAACACGCACATTGCCACGCCCCCCGCCGACCCGCTTCATCCTGCTCCCTCTGCTGACGCCATCAACACGGTGTTCGTGAGTCCCCACACTCATGACACCGCACTGTTCTCTCTCCTTCCTCTACATCGCCACTCCAGCCGACGTCCCCGCCGCCTCCCATTTACCCTACTTTTTATCGTTCTTTCTTAACTTCCACAGAACGGCTGAAGTGACTCAAAGCATCAACTGATTTCACTACGGTGCCTCTGACTAGGAGGATCTAGGTTTCGAGACCCAAAGATTGCAGGATTTATGACACTAGTTAGATAGCTACCTGGAGAGGAATTCTAGCGGTCGGCTGGTCTGATTGGTAGTTTTCCGTGGTTTCTCCGATCAACACCAGGCGAAACAACGGGTCGCGGACCGCTTGCGATCTTCCCTTTCTCTTCCTTTCTCTATCCCCGCCCCTTCCTTAACACACACTTACACTTACATGCAACACACTACCACACATGTGGAAATATCAGTCGCGAGCTTCGACCTTGCCCCGGTCGGACTGGTGTCTCGCACGTGGGGGATACCTGAAAGGGGAAACTCCGCAATCCGACGTGTAGGTAGGTATCGGATTTCATCATCCTGTGAAGGAAATCATCACCGTCCCTCGTGATAAAAATATAAACTACACTTATGGGGATAATTGTCATAGTTGACGCGCCCTGAAACACGAAATAATCAACCTCAGCCACCACAGCCACAGTTGTACCTCCACCAGCGACACCCATCCCTTTGCAGCGATCCCCGCAAGTTTGGTGGACCGCGGTGAAAGTGGTGCGGGCTGCGGTGCAACGGCAAGGGGGCAGGTGGAGGCGGCGGTTGTGGCGATGGTGAGGTGACGAAAGCGGCGATGGAGGCGGCAGCTCGGCTCGTTTTTCTTTCGAGCGCCTCCCGCCCCTGGGGGCCTCGTCTTCTTGCCACCCTCAGGCGCAGGCAGGCCCAGAGCGGTTCCGTCTGGCAGCCTCGACCATCGCTTGTTGTCTCGCCCCTGGAGATAACGCGCGCCTATCTTGCAGTGACGATACTGACCTTCGTCGTGGCTTTGCGCCGCATTCTTGGTATAACTCGAGTCATAATGGGGTCGGATATTTTTTTATTCCGTCGTATTATTTGCTGCCGCTTCTCCCTCAAATCGAACACGAGGGAATGGTAACTCCACCTCGTTCATCTGATATACAACAAGATGTTCTTTTGCAATTACTTCACGTAGTTTGTGAAACGAAGAAGGGACAGGAAATCTGATTCGTAGCTTTGTCACCAAAGTGGGTTACAACGGATTACGAAAGCCGGGTATTGGAGACGGTTATGGGGGCTGGTAAAGTTCATTTTCGTGCTATTCAAAACATGTCTAAAACTGCTCCGATTGTATGAATTGGGGCAATGCTACCTTGAAATACTTCATTCATTAAGGGGAAAATCAATACCATATGATGCACCTAAGTTTCTAAAATACAGACGTAATAAATTTGTATATTACAGATGCTTCAGCTAAACGCACAACTACAATCTTCCATCTTTAAAATTCCCTCACATCACCTGTTTTGGACGACTTGAGAACGAACTGTCATCGTCCAGAGTTCGAAACGTGCTATAAGAATATACTACAGTACACAAAACGATCGTGTTATCCAAACAATGGCACAGGGAAAGATCATTCAGAAGAACCAATCGTATGCCTACATGAATTTTTTTCAGTTATTCTGTCCACCCTCTGTAGATTTTGTTACCTAATTAATTATATCAACCAAAACTTATGTATACTATTTTCGTTATTTAAGAACGTGTATTCAAAATCTCTTCCATTGATGATTTTCGTTTTTGAGAGATGCAAAGAAATTTTACTCTAGACGCGCATTCTAAATATCCTGCACCACACTACTTTTTCCCTGCGTATGCGCTGCATTTGGGGTAGCAGAAGGGGGAGAGTTCGTCAGCGAGTCTCTGCATGACGTCCTGCACATCTAGAGAAGTGCGTACCGGAAGAGGTGGCTCAGTGCATCAACTGATGTCACTGCAGAATCTCTGGCCGGGAACTCCTAGGACCGAGTCCCAACTGTGGCAGGATTTTCGTCACTAGGCTAGACACTTTCAGCTAGGTTGAATCCAACTCTGAAGGAGAATTCTAGCGGACGGCTGCTCTGATGGTTTCTCCGATCAATACCAGGCAAATGCTGGAGCAGTACCTAACAAACGGGCCACGGGCCGCGTGGGATCTTTCCTTCCCATTTCTTGTCCTAACCTACCCCTCAATTTCATACAATCACACTTACATGCACTAAACTACCACACATGTCGGGAGACCGGTCCGGAGATTAGAGCCTGTCCCAGCTTGGACGATACCTTGCTGGTGGGAGATAGCTGGTTGAAGAAAACCCCAATAGCCGACGGCAGGTTGGCACCGGATCTCATCACCGCGGAGGAAGATTATCACCACCTCCCGAGCAAAAACATGCACTTCACTTACGATAATAATGATGTAAGCCGGTCACGCACCCGGAATCACTAATCAATCAATCATTCAATCAATCAATAGAGAAGGGCGTTACGTGTCAGTCATCAGAGAATCGCAGAAACGTCATAAACGTCCTGTCTACCGCTTCTTCTTCTGAAAAAATATTGTCTTTCTCAACAACAACAACAACAACAACAACAGGAACACCAACAACAACAAATCGATTTAATAACAAGATTTCCATCTTACCGCTTCACAAGTTACATAAAGACGTATAAACTTCTCGAAACACGAAGAAGTTACCACTGCTAATATCTTAAGCAAGTCGTGCATTCTATTGCTTAAAATTCGCAATCCGTGGAACAGACAAACCTTCTATCTAGTGTCCACGAACTCAAGGGCCGTTCTGCTTACTTATCCATGATCTTCTATCATGATAGTCAGTAGTTTGGTAGAGACAAATGACAACCATAACCCGCTACTTTAGAAGAGACGAAGCAGCGAAATTCGAAGCAGCAAAATCGTGACGCTGCTGCGCCGGACTTACCGCCGCTAATCTCATTCCTCCCACTAACCACGCAACGCTAAGCTGCAGCTCGTGTATCGATGCAACGCAGAGTATTGTAACTGGGCATTCAAATGTAGTTAAATAGTAATTTCCTCTCGAAAGTAAATTGTCGACGAGTATGGAACCAAACTTATTCAACTAGCGAGATGCATTTAAGCTAGTGGCGTGTCAATATCAAAATATGTTACTGGACAAAACTACATCAAATTGTTTTTTGGAAAGCAGCACGCACACTGCTCAAGAACAAAAAGTAAAATACTGTTGTATAACACAGAAATAAATTATTTTTTATCAACAAAGAACATTCTTCGCGAACATTGCAAGAAAATAGTGTACTATAATAGGTGTAACAGTTATTTACATACCAAGCAGATCAAAGAAGTTGCTGTTCCTTAGGGCGGCACGTGACCAGCAAATATTTAATGTCGGGAACCTCTTCCTTGGAGCACTTCTATTGTGTAAAATTAGGTGTGTTATAAGAAGTGTCTCACTGAGGGTGAAAATTCAGTTGGTACGCATGTGGCATGAGATTAGACGGAATAACACAATGAAATCTTAGCAGTTTTCAGACAAACTTGAAACTGTTTGGTTGTTTTTGGACTTTTTCAAGAGGGTCTCAGTATGTAAGACAATCATAGACACCTCTCACATGAATCGACGTTGTTATTTTTTTAAATGAATTTTAGTAATATATACAATTTACGTCGGTATAATTGAGGAACAAATTAGGGCGATTTATTCTAATCTTGTTTGTGTTGTGTCACACCACAATGCCAATATTTGATCTGTTGCGTTGAGTATCGCTGTCTTAGCTCTTTAAATAGATCATGCAGTACGAGTCCAGCCTGTTTAATTAATCTTCGTCTCACCACTGTAATCTATCATTTCGAGACAAAACCCCCAGATGCAACTTTACAAAAATGTGACAAGGAATAAACTTGTGTATCGATTACAACGGTGCCGACAGAAAACACTTTACAAGTCAAAATTAAAATAAAGAATTAGAGCGCGTGAAATTTGTGAAAATTGAACATAATCGTCCGGTAGAACAGAAATTATGGAATTAAATAAAACAAACGGCATCAAATTCGGTCAACGCATTCGGAAGATATAAATTAAAATAGAATTGGAATTTTTTTAATGTAACGAGCAGAATATGGCCATTGTTGAGCTAGAAAAGAAAGATTGTAAACATGGTTTTTTAAGAATTATAACAAAACGCACAAACCGATTTGGCTGAAACATGGGGAAACAATAGATTAAAACACGGGGAAGACGACAAAATTAGTGTCAACTTTGTCGCATGTGCGGAAGCAAAATTATAACATAATATTTGGAAATTTGCAATGAACTAAAAGTATAAACAAATGACGCCATGTTACGAAGAGAAGAAAATCAGCGGAATTAACTGCAGGTTAAAAGCAAGCGAGTGGCAACTATTTTGTTCGAGAAGCATTTTTGTAACAATGTAAGTTGCTGAAAAAATTTCGATGTGAGCTCAGATGTGTCATGAATACCGGGGATGAAGGTTCGTGTGCACGGAATTGGCGCGTAGTCAAATTTCTTTCAAAAGTACGACATTTAGAATAGGGAGTAAAGTTACAATAATTATTGGGATTCTGGAGTGTTAGCAAAAAATTCGGGAGTAAATATTTTTTGTTTCAAGTAGAATTTTTTTTTTGTGATTACGGACAATCAGATGTGATTATTTATTGTAAGGAAATTCAGCGCGACGAACATTTCGTTATAAGATGTACAAGAATAGATGCTGAAATCAGAACAATTGGACGTTCATTTTGAATGCGAATGATGTAAACGGTAGTAATTTCGAAGAAACTACTTTTGCTATAACGCGAAAATTAGTTGGTTTTTGTTTTGTTTCGTTTTGCCGAACAATACGCAACGAATGCATGAAATTTCATCAAACGGTGACGGACTAGCAGCTAAGTAGTATCATTTATGCGGACAATAGCGGTTCGCGGTAATCGGTTTCCGAAGGCGACCGCGAGCAGGAGTGGACGGCGACCGCACATCGGAAGGTACCAGGCGGCGGCCACCAGACGTCATTGTCACGACAGCTGAGCCGCAAAACAGGGAAGTGACACGTGTGTGTGTGTGTGTGTGTGTGTGTGTGTGTGTGTGTGTGTGTGTATGACTTTCTTTGCAGACACTTCATCTGAAGACGCATTCCGGAGCTGAAAGGAATTGTTGAAGACCAAGTTTTGTTTAACAAAATTAAATTAGGAAATGGTCAAAAGAAAATCAGGGAATGCGCATTCGATGTATGAGTGAGATTTCATGTTATTTTGTTATTATTATGTGTGAATGAGTTTCTTTGTTGTGTTTTTTTATATGTCTATGTCATAGGATTACTGGGTATCAGTGTGGAGGGAAAGACGGTGAGTTGTTAGCAGTAATAAACGAACAAAAATATTGTTCGTTTTTACCAATCGAGAGTATGTTCGAATCGTGTATTAATACCCTAGCAACATACCATACAAAATTGTATTTCATACTATGGATGGAACTGTCAAAATAGAAGTGGCAAGAATTTCGTGAGAGGAGAGTTTGACCTTGGCGCTTCACCTATTCGTCTTCTCGCAAATCCTCTCCCTTTGTCTTGTGAGTTCTTCTGTCTTCTGTTGTCGTACCATTCTTCACCGCCGCATCCGTGCTCCATTTGATGGTGTGTGCGTGAAAATTTCACGTCATGACTGCCCATTAAGATCAATGCGGAACGGTTGTTACAGGGAAACGGCTGATCATATTCGTTGTGAATCATACTTGAGAACTATGTCCAATTGTTTCAGCGGGAGAAGAGTCTCATCAATTTATTTTTTGCTCAGAACAGGTTCCTTTTAGCTGCTTTCGTACCAATTCTTGAGTAACTCTCTGAATCATCTTTTTGTGAATTTCTTGTTGACCATCCAATAAGTCTTATGTGAAGTTTATTGTGTACCTTACCTATTCAGCCCGCTAAAATAATTAGATGGACGAAAAATAGTCTGCTGAAGTAGAAAAAACTATCTGTAAGTATACTTTACAGGAACTTAGTGTGCTAAACTTTGGACCTTTAGAACACATAATATTCTCAATTTACGCCCTTAGCATGGCACTTAGATTTATCTTCAACTTAGTTTAGAGTTTACTACTATACATCATACATCATTGCCTCGCTTTTTTTTTGTTTCAATACACCTTACAATTTCGACGTTTAGGCTTACCCCTGTGTTTCTGAAAAATTTGCCGGAGATTGAACCGTATAAATAGATTGTTATCACACGCATATCGCACAGGTCTCGTGGTTCTCTTTCTTTCATGAAGCTGCGTCGCAATTCACATTGCCTATTTGTTCATTGTGTTATATTTCGCATTTCCTGTGGTCGCATAAGAAAAGAATAAAATGCAGTCCCTGTTAATTGCATAGAAACTCAAGCGCAAATTCGCGTCGTTTTGGCTATTATTCTCGTCATCTCGTACCAAGCCAGAACTCTTGGATTCTGTTGTAAGTCGTCTATCCATTTTGACACCCCACTCTTACAAACATTACAAACAACTACAAAAGGTTCTGTTTCAATTAGTTAGTCTGGTCATCTTCTTCCGAGTGACCAATATGTATTCGGAGTCTTCGAGAGGTTGGATTTTACTTCTCTCTGCTTTCCACTTATCGTCTTCCTTCACTCTCTTACCATTTGTCGATTTTTACGTTTTAGTGTTTTTTCTTTGATGCATCGGTAACTGAGTAGTGAGATTCGTTTGGTTTACTACTGAAGATTACATAACAAGTGTTAAATGCTTAGTGATGAAATGACTCGGACATGAACAACACGAAAACGTTACACACGGAGGATGACGGGAGCTGTAGAGTGTGAAGTGTTAAACAATGTTTCACGGAATAAATGTCACAATCTTCAATGGCATGGTAGAAGTCGAAAGTAAGTACATTTTGCCAAAGATCATTATGTGGAGATATCTCATAACGGGGTTACATATATGCCATTTACTTCTAATTAGTAGGCAATTTTTCGTGCATGGTAGATCCATGTTCTCAAGCACTCAAATCGATTTCTGCCTAATGGAAATACAAGGCGATTTGTTTTCCAATAAGGCAGGCATGTTTGAAGAATAATTTCGTTCTATTAATTTCTCATAACATGCTTGTTGGCAAAAACTGATTCTTTTCGACGCTCTTACACACCCTAGAAGATTAAAACATTTATTCTAAGACATTATAAATTTAAGAAATATAAGATTGTGTTCGAATGACATAGAAGTAAGATTGGAATAAAGTGGTCGGAATACGACTGCAAAGAACAAAGATACCCTAGCAATTGATACACATACAAAATTGTATTTCATACTGATGAGATGTTGAACAGTCAAAATAGAAGTGGCAAGAATTTCGCGGAGTTTTCAAGGAGAGTTTGACCTTGGCGCTTCACCTATTCGTCTTCTCGCAAATCCTCTCCCTTTGTCTTGTGAGTTCTTCCACCTCCGCTCTTCTGTGCCGTGTCGCTCAGCCATTCTTCACTCGCCCACCACTTCCGTCGCTCGCAGTTTGATGGACGCGCCCGTGAGAACATTTCACCTCCCCCTGGAGTGCCCATGGAAGATCGAATGCGGAACGGTTGTTACAAATGGGACGAGGGCTGAGATATTCACGTTGTGGAAGAATAGCTTGAGAACTATGTGATATCCAAGATTTTTGGAGAAGAGCTCTGTATAAATATTTTTTGCTCAGAACACTGTCATCTTTTAGCTGCTTCAAGTAACCAATTCTTGATAAAACGCCTCAAAGTAAATCTTTATTCGTGTAGAACTGAGTTGAGATTTCCAATACATAATTATGTGTACGATTGAATTGTGTACCTTGCCCTGATTGTTTTGCGCTAAAATAATTAGATGGACGAGAAAATAGTGGTGCTTTGTATGAAAATCACTATCTGTAAGTATGGTTGTAAGGGATTGTTAGTCATAGCAAATTATTTGGACCGTTTATTTTCATTTTAATATTCTCAAATTTGTGGCCCTTAAGTTAACATCTTAGATGATATCTTCAATATTAGTTTCAAGTTTACTACTACTACATCATACATGTGTTGCTCTATTATTTATTTTTTGTCTTCAATACACCTTACAATTTTCGACTTTTATGGCTTACCCCTGCAATTTCTGAAAAACAGTGCCGGAGACATGAACCGTATAAATAGATTGTTATCACACTTTACACGCACAGGTCTTGTGGTTCCCTTTCTTTGCTTGTGAGCTCAAACGCAAGTTACCATTGACCTATTTTGTTGAATGTGTTATAATTATTAATTTCCTGTTGAGTACATGAAAGAAAAGAATAAAATAATTACTTAGGTGTAATTGTTATAGAGCTATGCAAGATTTAAAATGTAGGAAAGTGATATTTATTGTCTCTCAATCTTTTCTCATATTACTTGACTCCCAGTATGTCTTAATGATACATTTAGAAGTCAGTGTCAGATGAAATAATAAACAACAGGGGTTCTAAATAAATCTTTCTTTAGAATTATTCTTTTGTGTATATCAGAACTATTTATTCTTTTCAAAAAATGTATAGTTTTAAAGACGAGTCTTTCATAATCATTTCCGATTAAGATTTTTGAAAAATGATTTTGCCTAATTTTGATAAAACATTTTTTTTCTATTGATAATGAAATAATGTTGGTTGGTTCTATTCGTAAGGAAATAGAAAATAAATCACTTTTTAATACTAATTTTTTTATGATTTCACCACAGATGTTTAAAATAAAACATATACTACATGGACTCAAACTGCGTTTACACCATTCTTAGAAAATAATATTTAGAAATCGAGTTCATGACCTTAAGTAAGTTATTCGTAGCCGACTATGTGATGGGAGTAATTTTAGTACGTGTAATTTGTATAAGTGTGTCATCTCATTTGTGCCGGGTTCATTACTTTTATTGTAGCATATTAATGAGTATGTAGGGAGTAGAGCTTCCAAATTGCCAACATTGCTACATTTCACATATTTTGGACTCGGTCCGTATTGATAAATTTGAAAAGGGCAACATTATTTACGAACACTATTGAATTTCAAAGTACTATATCCCTTTTCTCAACTCTGACATTTCCAGAACCTTTTCAGTTCTCTTCAGGTTTTGTTCGAAATGTTTTAACCAGAAACATGTGTGATTGGTTGTTTTCATTCCATTAGCACTGTTAGTTCTCCCTAGTGGTCGATTCCTGGACCTCTCATCTGTAATTTTACAGCAAACCGCGCACCTCGCAAAGCATAGGAGTAGCGTGCAGCGGGGTTGCAAAAACGGTATTAAGCCACGATGGGTGGGGGAGATGGCTGATGAGGACTAAGGGGTAGGGAGTGCGGTGTCGTAGAAAATCGCGTGTTTATTTTTAAATTAGTTATTTTAGGTCCCTTTAAAACATCGAAGGTCATTAGCGACCACTATTGATTTACACCAGAGATACATTTTACAAAATGGAATAAACAGAAATATAATAACAGTAAGACGGTACATAACAGTTTAGAACAGGAAAATACAGCACAGAAGTACAGTAAATTTCGTTTTTGATGCCAAGAGTGTTTCTGAGAAAACTCAGATGTTGCTCTTGCGAATGTGGCGAAATGGCAATTTTGCAATAAAACGTTTCTATTGAAGCGTTATTTTCTTAAGATACGTCGAAAGTAATCTCTGGTTCAGATAAACCGAGGCAAGATCTACACAAATTTCGTAATGTAATTATATTTTATTATATCGTCAGGACACAAAAAATAGCCCATCTCAAACCTCGTTGTTTTGCAAGAAAAATGTTTCTGAATTGAGATTTTTATTTTGCGTTCCAAGACAAAATGTGATCTAAATATTATCTACACTCTGTCTTGTCAACTATTTGCACTTAGACGGGTAGACTGCTTTCATAACATACATCTCTATTTAACTTAAAATTGGCAATTCTTTAGGCGTGTAAAATGTAGAAGTATTTTCAGTATGTTGGCACTGAATAATATTATTAATAGTAAATATAATTAATTGGGTAATGAACTGTAACGGTCACAGTTTTTTCTTAGTTATTATTATCACCATTATTCACTTATTCACCTTTCTGCACGCTACAGCAGCTGATATGTATTCACATACAGTATTACAATTATTGTAAAAACTCCATCCCACCCTCAAACAACCAAGATCCAGTTTACTTACAATAATATCTCCTGCAAGAGCAACAGGCTGTATTACATAACCTATTTTACAAACAGTCAAGTTATACATAAGACACGTATTTCCCGAAATAATGACTTCAGAAAGATGTTCAAACAATAATGTTTGTAAGAACAAGTTTACATTATTGCTAATAATAGATACAAAGTGTTCATTAAATACTTCAAATATTATTCTATTAATATACAGAAAAACCTCATTAACACGAATTCCAAAGGACTAAAATGATCGGAATTCGTGTTATAAAAATTCGTGTTATCCAAGTTTTATATATGTCCATATTACCGAATCCCATGCTGGGACCGAAGTTTTGTTCGTCCTACGGAAATTCGTATTAAACGAGTTTGCGCTAACGAGGGTTTACTGTAATTATACTAACTAGTGAAAAATGTGCGATTAAATCAGATGGAAAGTTTAATGCCGAATACTTTTACTAGCCCTAATATGTATTTACCATATTCATGTATTCAAACAGGAAACGAAATTCATTCGGTCTAGAGTCTATCGTCTCCCTAGCCTCGAAATATAAAATACGCTCGTATTACATTACAACGTTTACGAGGAGCAGGTGTTCAAGTGAAAAGTAGTACCTTGTAGCCACTGAAGGATTCCCGGGTAGAGGGTTAAGGGGAATATACCCCCCTTCCAAGAAAAAGAACCAACAACGCGGTAAGACAATTTTTATAAAATATATTTGTTAGTTTTCGCTCAATTACGGAATGTCTGTCTAAATCATGAGCAAGTACGCGGATGAAATTACCTTTGTTAATAAAAATCCGCTCATTTTTGACTGTGAGTACGTAGTAAGCGGGGGAGGGGTAATTTGACCAATTCTTTGTGAAGATATGGTGGTCATAGAAGCGCAACAGCATTTTATTTGACTTGTAAGAATGATGCAACATGTATTGCAAACGCGCATCTGAAATGTTCCGTTTCGACGTATAAATGAAATAAAATGTAACTAAATATATAATAATAGTTAAAATATGTAAGAATATGATATTATACCAAAATATGTAAAATAAAAATAGTTCTAATTCATTGAAAACTTGTCTTTTAAACTCAAAAACATATTATTGAATGCAGGTATGTAGTTCTTGTAAAACGTGTAATTACAGGGAAATCCGTTCCATAATCATGATAATAAATAAAATAAACAACACAATATAGCTCTGATCTCAGCCGCTTCAAAAGCTTTCCCAATTGGCATAAGTAGTTCTCAATTTTTGAACTAAAAGCATGCGTGATTGAACCTTTGCATCTGCTAATGTTAGTTCTTCATAGTGGCCGATTCCTGTGCAACCGCTCGCCTGTAATTTACCAGGGAAATGCACGAGTAGCGTGCGGCGGCGATGCAAAAAGTAGTTGTAGTCCCGAGAGGTGGGGGGCGGCGACGTTGGGGATGAGGCGCGGGCCGCGCCGGGGAAACTCGCGTGTTGCTCTTGCGAGCCAAAAGGCGAGTTTGCGTTCGTGCTGCTTTCGTGTGTGTGCTCGCTCGCGCTTCGGCCCCTCTCTGCATGCAGCGAGGCAGGCGAGCTGCCTTGGGGCAGGTCCCGCTCGTCAACAAGCTTAAGAACTCCGGAAATTCGTGTTGCCTTTCCTTATCACATTGTAAGTGTACACGCCGCTGCTGGACTACACAGTTTTGACCGACTGCTCTGTACTAAGTTGGAATTCTTGGAAGTGGCAAAGTGTATACGCCGTGTGTGTGTGTGTGTGTGTGTGTGTGTGTGTGTGTGTGTGTGTGTGTGTGTTTGACATTTTATGCGTTGAAAACAATTTCATGCTCGCTGGAAAACACGCGAGCTATACACATGTTTGAAATTAATTTTTTTATTTTGAATGATCAAACAGGAAACAGAGATGATGATTTTAATAGGTACAGCAATGGAGATATATGATATGTCGGAGTATATGTAATATGAACGTAGAAATTAGAGCATTTCATTAGCACTGTTGTTTTCTTTAGTAGGCAATTCATATGCAATTTCGTGTTTGTAATTTAATAGTAAACAATGGGCGTGGTCAAGTGCACGAGTTATAGCAGTGATGCAAAATGGCGTAAAAGTCTGCAGAACACATGTAAATGAATATATTATGCATCGCCCATGAAGGTTTCTGTATGGTAGGATAAAAATTAAAATGTACGTTTTAAGATCCTTTAGCCAAACAGACCCGTGCTATTTGAGTAAACAAGAAGTAAAATATATTTAAATATGTACTAATATGCTCTCTAAACGACGGAGAAAGCGAGGTTGGCATTTTATGCAATGTAACTGTTCTGTTCCGGGTCGTAATATGTTTTATTTCGAGTAATGTACCATTTTCTCACATTTAATATAATATAAACTGGCGTCACAATGTACGAAAGATAGAGACCCGTACATTCTTGATGTTTAGAAAACATATACAGTGCCCTGAATATTTTCAAATCGAAAGGTCGAGAACATTCTGAAAGTGATAATAGAAAAATGGTCTCATGAAGTCTTAGAATAAAAATATCTCAAAAATCTGAAGAAAGATACAAGAAAGAATATGAACAAATAGGTTGATAGAAAAAGATAAACAATGTTTATGAAGATATATTGTTAGCATACGTATAAAATTTTGTGCGTTCAGCTACTACAGATTTACAAAATTAAAGTGATTTTGTAACTAATTACAGTAATTTTTTTACAGTCGCAACTACATTATAATATGTACTATTGTCTACATTTGCATAATTTAAAAATTTCATTATGATAGTTGTAATGATTAATGTCGTTAGTAGTGATTGTTCAATTAGCAACCAAGGCTTGATATTAAGCGTTAAAGTTCCTAAGGTGGAGTGAAAATTGATTATGGAACTGAAATCACTGTGAAGTTCTAGGTTATCGGCTGCGTTAGCACGAAAACAATTAAATGCGACAAAGTAAAATAAACAGAAACATAATAAAATATTTAAATCACAAACGATAAATTTGGCCAAACATATGATATCATTTTCTAAATCAATGAAAAGAATAAAATGAAAAGTATACTGCAGCCAGTTGTTTACATCCTATCATAATGTGACCACTAATCCACGTTGATCTCTCCAAATCCTAGGATTTGCAGTTGAGGTTTTTTTAATGGAACGCGAGGACAGCGTGGGTTCGCTGAGAGCTGCGATAAACCACCAAGTTTACTGCGCGTCCGTTGGCGGTCGCCTCCCGCGGGGGCGGCGCCGTCTGCGACGAGCAGCGCCCAGAGGAAGGACGGCCCGCGAAAACGCAGGCTCTCTCGCACTCGCTCCCACCCCCGCCTCTTTCTCTTTCGGCCTCCCCCGCGCTCGCTGCTTCCCACTCCGTTTCCGGAGCTTCTTTGCGGGTGAGGTGGCTCAGGGAATGATGAACCCTCCATCAGCGATTAAAACACGCACTATATTGATTGATTGATTTTTTCGTGTTTCTGGGCGCGTCAACTGCTTTGGTCATTAGTCCCGTTAATGTAGTGCATGTTTTTTCTCGGCAGTTGGCGGTGATCTTCCCCCGCTGGATGGCGAGATCCGGCGCCGACCTACCGTCGGCTAGTGGGGCTTCCCCCTAACCAGGACTCTCCCACCAGCGGGGCACCGCCCCAACCGGGACAAGCTCTAAGCTCCCGACCGGCCTCCCGGAATATGTGGTAGTGTAGTGCATGTTAGTGTGTGTAAGGGGAGAGGATAGGACAAGGAAGAGGAAGGACAGATCGCGCGCGGTCCGTGACCCGTTTGTTAGGGTACTGCTCCGGCATTCGCGTGGTGTTGATCGGAGAAACCACGGAAAACTACCGATCAGAGCAGCCGGCCGCTAGAATTCTCGCCCAGACAGCGACTGAATTCGATCTAGCTGAAAAGCTAGTGTCGAAAATCCTGCCGCCGTCAGGACTCGAACCTAGGACCTCCCGATCAGAGGCGCTGCAGTGGCATCAGCTGATGCACTGAGCTCCCGCTCCTGGTAACATGCACTATACTTACAGGACTAATGCAGGACGACCTTAGCAGTTGACGCGCCCGGAATTATCAATTAATCGACATAAATAAGTACAATGAATAATTAAACCCTTCAGACCGTAACGGCCTCACATTTCGTAAGTTCGACACGAATAGGAGATTGTTTTTATCCAGTACACATACTATGAATGTTCTATATATCTTACAGACCGGAAGAGATGTCTCAGGGCATCAACTGATGTCACTGCAGTGCCTCTGACCGGGAGGTCCTAGAGTTCGAGTCTCGATTGTAGCAGGATTTATGATACTAGCTAGGCCGCCTAGAGGAGAATTCTAACTCCGGTTGCTCTGATCGATAGATTTCCATGGCTTCTCCGATCAATATCAGGCGAATGCCGGAAAATTGCCCTAACGAACAGGTCACAAACAGCGCGCGATCTTTCCTCCCTATCCTTACTCCCTACATTCACCTACATTTACAGGCACTAGGCTACCACACTCGTCAGGAGACGAGGCGGGAACTGAGAGCTCGTCCCGCCAGACACGTTGCGCCTCTGGTGGGAGATACCTGGATGGGTACGCGCGGCCAACGTGTAGGTCGGCGCCGGATCTCGTTTAGCTGAGAAAGAAAACCACCACCTTCCGTGTGAAAACCATGCAGTACATTTTTACGGACAACTGACCAAAGCAGTTGACGTGCCCGGAAACATACATTGTTTTTTCATTGATTATTGCTTCTTACTTCCTCAACTCTAATTTTTACGTCACTTTCCACCCCTGTCTTCCGATATTCTTCGAAATGTACGCCGCGTTCTGTTGTCTCTGCTATAACTTGTCTGTATTCTCTTACCTTTCCTCAGCCGCTTCCATCACTACCGCGGCTGCTTCATTCCCCCTCCACTTTCCCACAATGTGTCTCATCCCACACCGACAGCCTCTTTGCTTTGCGATCTTTGCCGTCTACGCAGCTTTCCATAACCCCCTACTCGCTTACAGTACCGTCATTTAACGGTTTCATTATTTCTCATCTGCCCGTAGGCGAATGCCGGAGCAGTACCCTAAGAATCAAGCCACAAATCGCGCGCGAACTTTCCTTCTCATTCCTTATCCTATCCTACCACTTACACATAATTACACTAGCATGCACTACACTACCACACATGCCAGGAGACCGGTCAGGAATTTAGAGCTTGCTCGGCTGGGTTGGTGTCCCGCTGATGAGAGATAATGGTTGGTAGAAACCCAACTAGCCGACGGTAGGTTCGGCGCCGGATCTCACTATCCAGCGGGGGATGATCACCGCCATTCCCACAATTAAACATGCACTACACTTGCGGAACTAATGACCTGAGCAGTAGCATCAATAAACAACCAAATGGTGAACCAACCCATCTGTCCGTCGTCCCATTTTATACTCGATTGGTTCCCTTTCATTACTCCCAACATATTATAGCCTGCTCGTCATATTTCATTTATTTTAAATCTTAACTCTCGTCGCACTCTAGAGATGCTTTGTTAATACATTTCTGACATTTGCACTGTTCTTTCTCATTGTCTTATGTTGTTTGTCCATGTTTCCTCAGTCTTCTTAATCTCAAATCATCAGTAATGCTCGGCTCTACTATTTTACCCATCCCCTCGGTTTTATCCAATTTAACCCCACACTTCACAATCTCTCACTATTTAAACCTACCAACGCCTTCACCCCTCTAGCGAACGTACCACCTGCTTCCTCACCGCTCAACGCAAACCACCCCATCCTCTCCCCCTTTGGAAGGCGTAAAGTGTAATGAAGTCTTTTAACGCCATCGCGCGTGGCTTCCCTTCATTCGATAAAAACCCGCAGCAGGCATAATATTAAACGCGGTTCCCTCGGGAGGCAGGTGTAATGAGGACGCGCCCTTCCCTGACCTCTTCTCACCTCGCTTCCGCCCCTCCCCCTCCCCCTCCCCGGCCGTCTTCACTCCCCTCCGCCGGTCTCTCTGCGTCTCTCGGTCCGCAGCGAACGCAATCTCCGCGCGGAACTTCGCCGCGCAGAGCCATTGGCTGCTAATTCTAGGACTCTCGGATCTCGTAAAACGTTGACGATCTTATCGTCTTAGAAAGACGGCGCTTGCCGTTTTATGTCTGCTTCTGCTTGCCAATCTTGTACTTGGAGTGTTTAGCAACGGTTCTAGGATTTCGGTAAGCTTTATACATGAATGTATTCGTCTCTGAAGTTAGGAGAACGAATCTACAAATCCAATGAAATTATCTTTGTTTAGATTTATAGCCTTACTTTATTGGCGTAATATGGTTGTTGTGAATTGATAATTAAGATGGATGTTATAAAAATCGAACATATTTGGAACAGTGTTTTAAGCATACCGAGAGTTAAATAACACATTTGTTGTTGGTTCTTGAAAGAAATATAATATTCATAGAAATAAAAATGTGTGTGTATTTTAGGCACCTGACCATTCATATATGACGTATAATCATGGCGTATGGATTCGGGTGTATTTAGTTCTTATTATCATTTAGATATATCATAGATAAGTAGGAAGTAATTATGCCAAGAAGACGCTTCAAATGAGTTTAGCAGTGCCTTAGAGGAAATCCTTTTTTGGTCTTTACAGTGCTCATTACACATTTGATTAGATAAAAGAAACTTTCACAAAAATGTCAAGCTGCTCACAAATTACACCAACACCTTCCTTGCTGCTTGAATTCTGAGGGAAAATAAGCTCTCATGGCAAATACTCCCTCTATTGGAGAGCCGAATATGGAATGGAATTCTACTCATTTTCTTTCTACTTGCTCATGTGAACTTTTTTTAGCTATTCACAACGCGAGAGAGGGTTAGCACATTAAGTTAACCGCTTTGGTTTTCTGCACACTTGCTTTGAACTTTGGTGTTCACAGCCAGTATTTAATGAGAACATTGACGTGGTAGTTTTGAGTGTCTTGTTAACTTCCTACATAATTATATTGTAACTGTATAAATTAGTCAGTGCAAGCGCTACCTTGTTCAGGACGGGAGAAATTTGGATGACAATTTTATATGAAATTAGTAACACGATTTGTTTACTTCGTCATCCATTAAACAATATTTGGTCGAATCACATTTTGTGAACGTACGAAGATTTCCTTCACTAAGAAACTGATTCTAAAACATTTGAAAAAAACTAATCAAATCTTCATTTCACATGAACGAGTGCAGTTCTCTCTGCCTGCCAGTTTTATAAGACACACGCAATAATACTTTTGAAAATTTTTCATTAAGGAGGTAGGCTACATATGCTAAGAATTGTCTAAATATAGCTGTATGAACGATTAACGATGTTGTAATTGTGCCTCCCCAGCAGAGATTTTTCTTGAAACAATTGTGAAAGAAGTCTGATAATCCATCAGACTCTACTAAGCGGTACTTTTAAAACTTTTAACTTTTATTATTCATTGAATAACGAATTACGAAAATAATTACGAAATTGAGAAGTGTCCTAACCATCTCCTTGAATCTGTCTTATTGGTATACAAACGAATAGACTTTCCTTATTTTATTTTGCCTTCTGCAACAGAGTTCAGAGCTATCCAGTCTTTCTTGGAGACCTTCCTCAATACAATATGAATTAAAAATAAAATAACTTTTTTTTACACAAAGACCACACATATTTTTCCGGTAGTGCCTCATCGATCAGACATATCTTCCTCACTATCAAATTTCCGCATCAAAGGACTGACGTTATATTATTCATATAGTGATCCTCGTCTGCTTCTCAACCGACACAACGTTAGTAGTGCAATATTAATTGCAGTATATTCTCAAGAATTGAATGACCTGCATCATATATTGTGAAAGATACATTTTTCACCCTATAGAATATATTCGCAAAGAACTCATCAAGAGCTCCTCCACTAGTGAAGCTTGCTGATACAACAGAGACCCTTTCCCTCGAAAACCTCATCTGATGTTCCTCCACAAGTGAGACCAGTAGTTACAATAGATTCTCGATTCTAAACAAATCCCAGAGCTAGTCAATGAACCTGCTATCCCAACTCCTAACCCCTCAATGGCATGTTTGCCTTGTCAACGATAGCAGTCACATGACTCGAATAATGACCCGAAGATAATGATTGTGGCATAACCTTAGGAGAAAGGCATTAGGGGAAATAATGGGGTTCCGAAGTAACACATGGCATACTGGGAATTCACACCGTGTTACCGCACAATTGAAAACATTCATAACGTACGTGGTTTCGAACCGACAGTCTTGGTGTAAGGCGTACTGGGACGTAATATCTCAAGCCCCTGACCCATAAGGTCGGTTTTCTACACGTTGCGTACAGCGGCGGCCGAGCAAAAAAATGACCAATTTCTCTACAGCTAACGACTATTGAATATATGAAGACGTAAAGACCTAACCTAACTTTCTTTTCGTCTTAGTTCTATGCCAGTAAACAATAAATCATCCTCACCACAGAAAACATATTTTTTGAACAACGTACAGAACTCTCTAGACCATCCTCTTTAGGATACCTCAATACTATCTAATGAGTGAGACTTCGCTGCGAAATTAATTTCTGCCTGGCGTAATAGACAGAGACATTACGTTTTATACTAAAGTATTATTCAATAATAAAATTATGTACGTATTATTTGGCATTATTGGGTCGGTAGTTCGACTTTGCCGGCCAGCTACCGGTGTCCTCCATGCCTGGGCCCATGCTTGTTGTAAGAGAAGAGTTTAGAATACTTTAACAATATCTTATCAGTGAGAATGTCCTCGCTATGAAATTCTCCAACAATGTATAGAACTCACGAGGAACGTACTCGAGTACGTCTCTCTAGCACAATGGACTTATAACTTCCTTTTATGCTAAAGAATTATTCAATAACAAAATACATCCGATATTTTTATATTACATCAGATATTTCTCTTCGGAGTATTTGAAAACAAAAATTGTTCGCTCTAAAACGAGTTAATTGTGAACCCAAAAACGTGTCGAGTGAGATTTCATCATCTCCTGCTGTGCCTCACCGGTACGTCAACAGAAAAAGACCTTCCTCACTTGAAAACGCATTCCAGAGCAAGCCAAGGAACTCGGTGGTCGACCTTCCGCGCCCCTCCGCAGCGCGTCCTCGCCCGTTCCGTGCGGATGGACGAGGGCTCAAAGTGGATGATCGCGGCGGAGCGTGCGCCGCCGCAATATCTTCGCTTTGCGTTGCGAAGCGCTTTCGCGCCCCTCGTTCGTCCGTTCGCCCCCGCGTGGTGACGTCAGGCGATTATGCTGTGGCGCGGCGCTGGGCGGGGCGGGGAGGAACCGGGCTGGGCGGAGCAGTGTGGGCGGGCGGGCAGGCGTGGCGAGGCGTTGTGTGGAGCAGGGCGAAGAGAGGTGGGGCGAAGAGGGGTGGTGTGAAGTGGGGCGGGACGAAGAGGGGCGAGACGAAGAGGGGCGGGACGAAGAGGGGCGGGACGAAGAGGAGCGGGGCGAAGGGGGTGGGGCGAAGAGGGGTGGGGCGAAGAGGGCAGGCGGGCGGGGTGCAGCGCGGGTCACGTGGGCGGGGCGAGGCTG
Source organism: Teleogryllus occipitalis (assembly GCA_011170035.1). Lineage (NCBI taxonomy): Eukaryota > Metazoa > Arthropoda > Insecta > Orthoptera > Gryllidae > Teleogryllus > Teleogryllus occipitalis. Next base: position 65,553 of record BLKR01003726.1, on the reverse strand, counting down.
GGTGGGGCGGGGAGGGGAGGGGCGGAGCGGGGAGGGGCGGCGCGGGACGGTGTGGTGTGAGACGGGGAGCGGGGGGCGGAGAAAACTTGGGATGAGTCGGACAGAGGCGGGGAAGGGCAGGAAGGCGAGAGCAGTGCGGGGCAGGGCAGGGATGGCAGGGTGGGGAGAGCTGGGCGGTTTGGTTAAGAGCGGAGAAGGGCAGGGCGGAGGTGGGCGAGCGAGCGAGTGGACGGGCGTGCGAGTGGGTGGGTGGGTGGGCGGGCGAGCGAGAGAGCGAGTGAGTGAGGTCGGTCGCGGCGGTCGGGCGAGGTCGGGCGGGGCGGTCGGGCGGGGCGGTGTGGTCGAGCGGTGCGAGGTCGTGGGGCGGGGCAGTCGGACGGGGCGGTCGGGCGGGGCGGTGTGGTCGAGCGGTGCGAGATCGTGGAGTGGGGCAGTCGGGCGGGGCGGTCTGGCGGGGCGGTCGGTCGGGCGGGGCGGTCGGTCGGGCGGGGCGGTCGGTCGGGCGGGGCGGTCGGTCTGGCGGGGCGGTCGGTCTGGCGGGGCGGTCGGTCTGGCGGGGCGGTCGGTCTGGCGGGGCGGTCGGTCGGGCGGCGCGGTTGGGCGGGGCGGGGCGGTCGGGTGGGGCGGTCGGTCAGAGCGATCGGGCGGGGCAGGGTGGTCGAGCGGTGCGAGGTCGTGGGGCGGGGGGCGCGAATGGTGCGGGTGCCGCAACGCTGTTCCCATTCTGCGGAGATCCGCCCCGCGCGAACCGTCGTTCACCGAGTCGCGTAGTTGGAAGAGGGGCTGCGGGGTGGAGTAGCCGCATTAATTAGCGAGTGAGTATGTCTGTGCGAAGGAGATGAGGTTAGGTTAACCTAACTCGCGTTGGATTCCACGGTATTCGCGTGGGGCTTTAGTTGCTGTTGTTTTTGAACGTGGAGGTATGCTGATTGCGGACGTTGCGTGGTGGTTTCTGGAGGGCCATCAATCTCAGAGTGCCTTCGTGGTATTTGGAGAACTATTACTATAAACACACCCAAAAATGAAGGAACTTTGACAGCATCAAATAATGTACTATGTATTTTCTATGTTACTTGATTTATAATTTTTGGTATTTAAGTAATGATGATAAACACAAATTGCATAAGATATAAAGGGCATGGGGTCACAGTTACATTAAGAAGCTATTGGGAATGTGTCTGCTAAGGGAATCAGGTTACGTTAACCTAACTCGCGTTGGATTCCAGGATATCTCCCTAGTGCTTTAGATAATCCAGTTTTGCATGTAAAGTTGTGCTGATTACAAGCATTGCTATTGCAGTGATTCCTAGTCGGCCATCAATCTCAGGGAGTGTGAATTAGTGGTTCTTATCTGGTATTGGAAGAAATATTAACACAAACTGTACGGAGAAAGACGTTGTAGCTACAACAAATTATGTGCCAATTCTTTAATAAGTATTTTTGAACTTTTAAAATAGTGATAATGCTCACGCTTAAAACTTTCCCGCGAAGAGTAAATTGAGAAGAGGGGGTGGGAGAGAGGAAAGTTTAAGGAATGAAACTCGACGAAGGAAAGTAGGTTTGATTAACGGAACTCACGTTGATTTATATTCTGATTTAAACATAATGGCACTTGAAGGTCACGAGCTAGAAGGAGAGGGGGACAATGTCATCCAATCACGAGCTCTAATACCAAAATCTTAAATCGCAACGAAGCTTCCGATATGATAGCTTGCGACGATATAGTGTCCATCTCATGACATTCACGAGACTACGTTTAAATCGGAGTGTACGTGGTATTCTCCAGATGATTTAGTCCTAGCAATCAGTATACTCGTATCTCTACGTTAAATGAGCAGGATTCCCGAGGGTTTGATTCAAGGGAGCAATGTTCATCTTAGTGTTACTTCGTGTCTTTCACTGTTATTCGAAGAATAATTCCATAAAGTATTTAGCATAAAGTTATTTACATATTGAGTCGTATAAATAACACTCTTAACATTTTTTTTTCGAGGGCTTTTATCCAGCCAACAGCCGGTAACCCTTTACGTCCCGATGGGACGCATATTCGACCGTACACTAAACCCACTCTCTTGCGGGCTTCTCTGATCTGGGGTCAGCAGAACGCGAGGCCGTCCGTGACAACACATACAAAGTCAAGGGACAAACAACTATGCCCAAGGCGGGACTCGAACCCACTCTTAACATTTAAATTATATAAATAATATTATTAGTAGGATTATTAATAGTACACGCAACGGCGTGTTTCTAAACTGTGCCCAGCCATTCTGTCGACACGCAGCGTAGTGGCGTGTGGCATGGATCATTTAGCCGCCCCCGCATGCGGCGTCTCCGCTCCGATTGCGCATCGCGCGGCGGCATCGCTCCGGTGATTGAGTGCGCCGCCCGCCCGCCCGCCCGCCTGCAGGCGGCAGGCGGCGCGCTTGCGACTGACAGACGGATGCACGCGAGGCCGGGGCGCCAGCCGGCGATCCTGCTGCCAGCGGGCGCGGGGCGTGGATGGGAACAACGGAGCGGGGAAGAGATGGGATGGTGTGAAATGGGCGGGGATACGAAGAGGGTGGAAGCGGGAAAGAGTAGGGATCTCAAAAGGGCGGGTATTTGGAAAGGGCGGGAATTTGAAATGGGCGAGGACCTGAAAAGGGCGGGGGGTTGAAAAGGGTGAAGATATGAAAAAGGAGGGATGTGAAAAAGACGTGAAATGGAAAGGGTGGAGACGTGGAAAGGGTGGAGACGTGGAAAGGGTGGAGACGGGGAAAGAGTGGAGACGTGGAAAGGGTGGAGACGTGGAAAGGGTGGAGACGTGGAAAGGGTGGAGACGTGGAAAGGGTGGAGACGTGAAAAGAATGGAGACGTGGAAAGGGTGGAGACGTGGAAAGGGTGGAGACGTGGAAAGTGTGGAGACGTGGAAAGGGTGGGGACGTGGAATGGGTGGGGACGTGGAAAGGGCGTGGACGTGGAAAGGGCGGGAATGTGGAAAGGGTGGGAATGTGGAAAGGACGGGGATGTGGAAAGGGTGGGGATATTAAGAGGACGATGAATTGAAAAGGGTGGGGATGAAAAGGATGAGGAGGGAAATTGGCGGGGAGGATGATGGACGAGTACAAATGGGTGGGGATATGAATGGGCGAAAACATGAAATGAGTGGGAGGATAAAAAAGGCTCAGGGATGAACAGGGTGAGGATTTGAAAAGGACGGGAATTAAAAGGGAGAGGAGGGGAATTGACGGGAAGAGTGATGGGCGGGTAGAAATGGGTGGAGATATGAATAGGTGAAGACATGAAAAGAGCGGGGAGATAAAAAGCTCGTGGGGATGGACAGGGGGAGGAATTGAAAACGGCTAGGATTAATACAGAGGGGAAGGGAATTAATAGGGAGGGCGATGGGCGGGTAGAAATGGGTAGGTAAATGAATAGGTGAAGTCATGAAAAGAGAGGGGGTGATAAAAAGGGCGGAGAGATGAAACGGGCCGGGGGATAAACACGACGAAGAATTGAAGAGGTCCAAGTTGAAACGGGTGAAGATGGGAGTTGACGGGGAGGATATTGGGCATGTAGAAATGGATGGGGATATGAAAGGGTGGAGACGCGGAAAAGGCTGGGATGTTACAAGGTCGGGAAGATAAGGGGGAAGGTAAATGAGCGGGTAGTAATTCACAGGTTGGAGATTGAGATGGGGTGGTAGTGGGACGCAGGGAAAATGGGGTGCAGATGAGTTTGAGTTGAGGGGAATGAATGAGAAAAATAAGTGCGGGTAAGGAAGGGATGAGCAGAGGAGAACGGTGCGGAAAGGAAAGATCGAGAGGCGGTGCGTAATGTAACGAAATGGCACGGAATGAAGCGGGGCGAAGCTGTGACTTTGTAACCTCTAGAGCAGGGGCCAGAATGAGGCAGAATAGGAACAGCCTAGTGAAACAGAATAGTTTTGTGGGATGGGTGGTGAGGGACCGAATGCGCTGTTAGTAAGGAAGTCCGTCTGAGGGTTCAAGCAGGAAGAGAAATATTTTTGATTTATTATATAGACAAAAGGATTGATGGAGAGTTGGCATTTTAAACTCAATGATATCTAAACTTTATGATCGTAGATTCATTGTTATATTTTTCATTGTATTTTCTTGATATCAAGACCGACAATGGTGGCTCAGAGTATCAAGTGATGTCACTACAGTGCCTCTCACCAGGAGGTTGAGCTCCAACGGTGCAGTGGCAGGATTTTTGACACTAGCTCGTCAGCTAGGTCGAATTCAGCCGCTGCTCTGATCGGTAGTTTTCGGTGTTTTCTCCGATCAACACCAGAGGAATGCCGGAGCAGTACCCTAACACACCGGTCACAGACCCAGCGCGATCTTTCGTTTTTCTTCTTTGCCCTTTCCTCACCCATTACATACACACACATACACACACGTGCATTACACTATCACACACGTCATGAGACGAGTCTGGAGCATAGAGCTTGTCCCTGCTGGATCAGTGGCACGCTGGTGGGCGTATATTGGAGAAAATCCCCCAAATCCTCGACATACGTCGGCGCCGGATTTCGCCATCGAGCGGACATGATTACCCCCACCTCACGCGATTAAAACACGCACTACACTAACAGGACTATTGACCTAAGCATTTGACGCGCCGGTAATTACCAATCAAGCGACATCAAAACGTTCTATGACTATTTAAACCTTTCAGACCGTAAAGGTCTTACATTTTTTAAATCCGACACGAGTAGGAACTGGGTCATCTTTTGCAGAACAGAAACTACGAATGTTCTATAGATATATCTTTCATGATGATTCTTCGCAAACTAGCACAAAATGTGTGCATAACATGTTTTTTTAGCATTTGAAAAACATTTGAAATATCTTTTATTTATAAAGGTAAGGAAACAAAATTAATAGAAAATGGTCCGTTTTTCATATCTATTTAAAAGGTTTTTACATTACTCACATTATTTTTGTAATGCACAAAATTTACTTGTAGGGCATTTCCTTTGTGCTTATGTTCATTCTATTCAGATGAATTCTGAATCACAAGGAGTATTTTTCTGTGTTTATATGATAATCTAATGAGCTGCAAATTGTTGCTGTTATAATACTAATAGATACTCCTCGAAAATAATTTACATCACTATTTATCCCCAAAAATTATTTTTGGAACAAACTTTCCTCAAACATTTTTGTAAAATTGAGAATGTAAATAAAAATCTGGGAACGTTTTGAGAAATTGAATCACTGTGATTGTTTTCGGCATTCTAATTCCTTAGAGACGAAAAAATCTTTTGATTTTTGAAGATTAGAAAGTAATTTAAAAATATTTTTATTATGACTCCATTACCCTAAGAGTTCATGTTTATATTTCTAAAAATATGTATTAATTGATTTCCTTATTACATATAATCATAGATCAGGTTACAACTTTAAAAAGGATTTTGTGATCAGTTATAACTGATAAAAATCAGAGTATTTCATAGTTCATTTATACATACTCTTGAACAATAATTTTATTTAAATATTATTTTTAATTATTTCTATATTGAAAGAACCCAGAAGACTGTAAGTATTTAAGAATGTTTCAATTTGTGGATTAGAAATCGAGGACAAATAAAATTTCTCATCTTACAACTCACATGTCGTTTTTTTTCCATCGTGTGTCTGTTCCGCGAATGAGAGCATAGTGTGGGTCATCAACCGAGAGCTCGCCGTTCGCAGATCTATAGACGCCTGTGGTGCAGCCCCTCCTGTCTCATATCTTGCTACGAACAGTTCCTAAATCGACGCCCATTCCTCCAGCAGTCCTCCCCTTTGTTCTGCGAGGATTCCGCGGCCCCGCTGCACCGTCCTCATTGAGGTCGCAATAAATCCAGCGAAGCGTCATTTACGCAGTAGTTTGTCTACGACCAAGGAATAGAGTGCGCTTCTCTTTATTCTTTGTATTACGTTGCAACGGTAAAATAAAAGAATGAATGTAACTAACGTTGATCAATAAAGAAATGACCTATCTTTACCAAAGTCAGACATATTTTTTGATAAACTTGTTTCCTTCCGAAGCTATACTTTAATAGTACTGTTCATCTCTTCTCTGTGCTATTAATTTTAGATTTCCGTAAAAAGAGAAGAAATTGCACCCGATGGAGTTTATGACGTATCTCTTTTTGGATGTTCTTTGAACAATATTGTGCAGAGCAATCGTTTCGGAGTTATAAATTTCTCTCTTGTAAAATTTCTATTTTAATTATCATACCATTTTATGATGTAAATAATATTGTATGATTGTTATGTGTATACATATTATTGTATTGTATTATATAATATTGTATGTGTTAAATCTTATCTTTCACCTCTTATACGTATTCTTTTCACTTCTCTGAATTACATCTGTGTAGCTGACTTCCAGATGACTTTTGTAACGGTTTGGTGGAATAGATGAGCTTGACATATATCCCGGGATACTTTGGCAAGGTAAAACGACATATGCTCTAGATTTAAAATTCTTTTTTTTCTTTCTTTGCTCAGTGTCCAGTCGTCATCGGAATGCTAACAACCAACTCTAGAAACCCGATATTTTTTTGCGGTAATTGATAGTAAGCAATTCTGAAACTACGAAACGTGTAGATGAATATTCGGAACTCAAGATATTTTGTCTTTGTATACGTCATAGAAACAAGAAAAAAAGTCAATGTTATAAGCTCGATTCGAACCTAAGACCGTTGCGCAGTCAGCATCCGTTTGGGATTTTGAAACAAGCGATCATATTTGAGAATCCTTAAAGTAGTTATACAGCTTAACTGTGACTCTTATGTGCATATAGAATCCTATTTATTAACAAGATATGTCCACTGTACATCAGCGTAGAATAGCTTTCACAGATTAAGTGAAAGTTACACCTTGAATCGCCTGTTGACGGAGAATAAGGGTGGAAACATTCCACTTCATTAATATTCATGAAATGCTGGAGTTTGTGGAAGGATGAAGTACGCTTCTGTGAAAAACGTTTCCTCAAGCTATTTATGGCTAAATAAATTAAGAGAAGATGTTCTCATTTTAGACCAGAGACATTACTTGGACTCCTTACCAGTAGACATTATTAAAGTAACTCCACTAGATTCAAGTTCCCTTGGGTATTCTATATATGTAAACTTCATAAATGAGTTTGAAAATAAATGATGTGGACAGGCACATACGATCTTCTCTGAGTTATTTTACGCTATTTGCATCGTACGTAATAGTATCCAATATTTTGTCTTTATATGTGCCAGATTTATTGTTATTGCCCCGCAATTATCTTTTTATTTTTGACTTCAGAGATAGCACTGCATCGTAGATTACAAATGTAATGGTGATACATTTAGAAAAAAATCAAAATTGGCAAGGAATAATAAAGGGCTTAAAAAGAAAGATAATATGTTAACATATTTTCTTTTAACATGCGATATCAAATGGCAATTAATTAAATTAAAAAAACACAATAGGACTATATTCTTTCAATAAAATGCAATTTTTTTCATTTCTCTTGTTTTGTTCAATATCGAACACAGAACGGCTTATTGAATATAGTCTTTATCTTCGAGGCATATTAAGTTGAGGTTATTTGAACACGACTAGGATTAGATTTGTATTTACATCTCTCACTCGATGTCGATTGATTTTTATGGGTTCTTTAGATTATGAAAAATATTTTATAGTTCAATGATAATATGTAATGGCCTCTTTTAAAAGATACTTTGTGCAGATTCATTTAACAATGCAGATAACACAATTTTTCAAAATATTTTAACGTAATTATAGTAGTTATATATTAGATTTCATACTTCAATATACCTAAAACAATTGAAGTACTTCTCCCACTTGATATATTTTCTTGTGGAATATGGGTTGTGATATTTTTCGAAAACCGTAGTTACTTGTACCATTGAAACTATTGTTCGATACATTACATATTTATGAAGAATTCCTGTCGTAGAACCGTATCCTCAAGAAGTTCTTGTCATGTAAGGGGTGCGTTCCACTAACTTATTGAACTACGACGCATTGCTGTATTTTATATTGGATTATCAAAGCTTCACCAATAAAAAGATGATCGAGGCACGGGATGATGCATGGTCATTTTCCACGAACTCGATGGATGGAACAAATTTGTGACTCACAAGCACTGTATATATTGAACGATTGTGTCCATTGAACAAAACAACAATCAGAGAGTGGAATAGCCTTCAAATAAATGTTAGGAAATGTAAAACATTGCGATTATTCAAAAAACACTTACATACTTTTTTCTGAGCTGATATTGTATGATGTGAAAGTGTGAACTAAATTTGTTAAAAAATTGTAAGGTAAATGTAGTATTTTATATCGCATTTTTAACCTTTTTTCATTTCTTGTATTTCAGAAGTTAGTTCGTAAGTTAGTTCAAAATCGTCGGATAAATATAATATTTTATGTCGTATTTTTTAAGTTTTTATTTCCTTTTCTTTGATTTCTTAAGTTAGTTCTTCATTTAATTAACAATAGTTTAATTAGTTTAAATCAGGTATATTATAGGGTTAGAAAGGTTTTTGTGTTATCTACTAGTAACTTGTAATTCATGATTTAACTTGTCATGACTCTGACTGAAGGCGTCTTTTCCTTTAGGACATGACGTTGTTATTTAAAATCGGCCCTAAACTTTCGTATCCCCCAGGGGGGTTGTGTGCATTTTCATGTTGTTATGGTTTATTATATTAGTTGGTTGGATGATTATTACATTAATTAATGTATTGTATTATTATAATTATTATAACCTCACAGGTAAAAATACATTACAAAGATGAATACGATGTTAAAGAAACAATGGTTAAATTACGAGATAAAATTGTCAATAATTTTAATTCATTTGTAATAATAGTAGAGGCAGAATTATAGGTGAACAATCCCATGTTATCACTCAAACGCACTCTCAGTATCCCAGAACAGAAATGAACAATGAAGCAGATTTGCGTCAAATTAAAGACATTTTTATAATTATCTTATTAATATTTTAGAATTGTATGACGCACTGGTCATTACTTTGCTTATAACATGATAATCATAAGCAAACCAATAATTATGCTAATAAAATTTACTAGATAATTAATTGTGAGGCCGTTGAGTATGAAGGATGGGAATGAAACGAAGAACCGAAATTAAATATTACAAATTAGTAAATTAAATAATAACTTCTCATTTTCTGCCAAAAAGTAATTGGAGTTTTGTTTCAATTACAAAACACGAGAAAATTTATGTTTTATTCAACAATTACCCATCACTTGAGGCGTACACATTTTAAATCTACATGTAATGCGGACGACCGTCCGCCGATATATGGAAGAGTAAGCAATAACGTTTGTTACAAGAGCGAGTGAGAACACCCGAACATCAGACGCAGGAAGTCAACACCTATAAAAGGCTGCACGAATATAAAACGGTTGTGGTTTCCTCCACCGGAAATCACGTGACAATACCTGCTGATGACGCACATTGTGCTCCCACGCGTAAAATTACAGGTTAATATCAGAGTTTAACTGCAAATCCGATGGATCAAAAGTTCATTGCTATTAAAAACATAACTGTTAGTGTTTCAGAACTTGATATCAAGTCCGCACTATCCAGCACGTTTCAGATTATAGAATTATACGTTCACGGTGTGCACATAAAGGTTGGTATGACTTACCTCAGCCAAAAATGTAACGGAGTATTTTCTTTCTGCGGAAAATAAATCCACATTGTTCTGTAAAACAGAACAAACACACATTATTTATTTATATTAAGATTCTCGAGGTGAGTCTTTAAATCGTACAAAAGTATTTCAGTATTAAACTTAATTTAAATTTTAAATGCGGTCACTAAATCTGAGAATAAACTAAATTCTCACAATTGTAATCCAAAATTACCCAATCCACCCTTTTACAAATTCTAAATTTAATAATTATGATAACTTCCGTGAACCACGACCATCATCAAGGTTAGCCAAATGAAGAAACCGATAAAAAACTATCAGTAGTCGTCCTCACGATTAGCAACCCAGGAACTCTAAGAACACACTAAACATCCAAAAATATCCAACAATTATAAAATGAATTATTCACTAATATCGAAAAAGTATTAAAGAATTGAACATTTTCTATCCTAACAAAAAGCAAGTAATACGACGAGAGGTCGTAATAATCTTGTAAAAACAGTATGCCCGTAATATTTTGTAACTTTTATGAATTTTTACAAATGGTTAAATGTGTAACAAATATTTTTAATAACAGCATTATGCTGGCCCGATCCTGTATTTTTGCATGGACAACTTTAAGTAGGTTTCTCAAGAGTAAAATAAAAACCTTTTCTAATATTTTTGTGACTATCAAGGAAATCAAAAAGCCAACTGTCAAGGAAGATTGTCTTAATTACTTTAAATATTGTTTTTGTGGAGGTGTTGTCAATTGTCCCAACATGTCTATAACATTGAATAAACCTTAATTCAAAATTGGTTTTAAAAATCAATCTAATACATCTTTATTTATATTTTAAATTATATAAGTACATTGAAAGTTACCGTTTTAATTTTTTTAAACAAATAAACCCATTTCGTTAACAAATTCTCCTCCTGATATGGAAAAGGAAAGATAGGGAAAAAGGTGGAATGTAACATGCAAGAGTTCGCTGGTATATGTGTTGTATAAAATAAGCACAAATTCAAATTCAATGTAATATTCTAATTTCTGAGCGTTCCAGTTTCTATATACTAAGAACTCGCTTTAAAAAATAGTTATTTTTTCTTCATTTTTACACCATGCAATATCATGGACATTGTTGGGTGGAATCATTACACCCGGAAACTGCGCAACCTCGGTTAGGAGTCACCGGACACGGGTCGCTCCCTCCGCTGGGTCCTCCGCCTTCTGCGCCGCCGATCGAGCGCCACCGCCTCCGCCGCCGCCGCCCCCACCGCCGCCCCCACCGCCGCCGTCCCCGCTGTCCACGCCGCCGCCGCCGCCGCCGATTCCGCCGCCGCCGCCGCCGCCGACCTTCCGCTCTAGCCGCCACCGCCTCCCTGCCACCTCCGCCGCCGCCTCCGCCGCCCCCACCTGCCGCCGCCTCCGCCGCCTCCGCCGCCTCCCCGCGCCTCCGTCGTTGCCCCTGCCGCCGCGACACTGCCCCGCCGCCCCCGCCGCCCCGCCGCCCCCGCCGCCCCGCCGCCCCGCCCCCCCCGCCGCCCCCGCCGCCCCCCGCCGTCCCCGCCGTCCCCGCCGTCCCCGCCGTCCCCGCCGTCCCCGCCGTCCCCGCCGTCCCCGCCGTCCCCGCCGTCCCCGCCCCCCGCCGCCGCCCCCGGCCCCCCGCCCCCCCCCCCGCCCCCGCCGCCCCCGCCGCCCCCGCCGCCCCCGCCGCCCCAGCCCCCGCCGTCGCCGCCGCCTCCTCAGCGGGAGCGCCGCCGAGCCCTGAATTAGCAATGGTCCCGGGCGCACAATGCCCCCAGGCGAAGCGAAACGGGGGCGCCGGCAGGTCATCCTCCTGCCCATCCTTACTTCCTCTGCACCGCCTCTTCTAGCCAAGACCGTCACACAACTAACGCTCCTTTGATTGATTTATTATTTCGTGTTTGCGGGAGCGACAACGGCAATGCTCATTGGCTCCATAAGTATAGTGCAGATTTTCATCACAGGGATCGAGAGCAGTGGCTCAGTGCATTAACTGATGTTACTGCAGCGCTTCTGATCGGGAGGTCCGAGGTTCGAGTCCCGACGGTGGGTGGCAGGATTTTCCACACTAGCATTTCAGCTAGGTCGAATTCAGTCGCTGTCTGGAGGAGAATTCTAGCGGCCGGCTGCTGTGATTGGTAGTTTTTTCTGATTTCTCTGATCAACTAGCGAATGTCGGGGCAGTACCCTAAAAAACGGGTCACGAACCACGCGCAATCTTTCCTTCCTCTTCCTTGTCTTATCCTCACCCCTTACACACACACACTTACACTAACATACACTACACTACACTACCATACATACCCATACCCAATCACGCCAGAAAATACTCCCTGCAGTATGCCCTGAAGAAGTGAGTAGTTCTCAAAAATTTACAGCATTTTCGAACCATTGCACTTCAATGAAGATTAAAAACTTAAGTTCCTCAAAAGCGAAGCATTTTACATTATAATAAAAAATAGTAAATAGGTATACAATCAACATTATGGCCTAAAGTACATTTTCAATAATCAAATTTTGATTATTTAATGAAATAAAAATGAAATTTTGATTATTAATAATTATTTATTTTAAAATATAATTATATACCGTGATATGTATGAGATTATTGGTGTACGAAATTGATATATTTAAGGCATTTATCTGCAATTATTTGTTACGATTATCTATATTGAAAACGTAGGAGGATCAATGGAGCAAACAAGGGTCGATGAAAGAAAAAGGTTGGGAAGCTCTGGTCTAAAGAGATCTGGTTCGGACGATTACACACAATCTTTCGATTAGAGTTGCGGTTGGATGAAAGCTCTTTGTACTCTTTGGCGTCTTTTGTTCTCACGACTGTGCCACATAGTGTGAATTGCCGGATCCACGCGCCTCTTCAGTTCTCCCTTGGCTCACCCTCTTGATCTCTTCCTTTCGATATCATTACATCTCATAACTACCGTTTTGGAGATGTCCACTGGTATCTATAGCTCAGCTAGGTTTATACATTCCACTTATCTGTATTCTACATCCTTTTTGTTGGTACTCACTGCACGAGGAGAAAATCACCGAATACCATCTTCACTCCCGCTCTGGCCAATTTCTTTCACAGCCTTCTCCCACACCCTTCTTTCAATCGATCAAACCCTATCATGTATACCTCTATGGCGTGACAATGCCTATCGATTTCTTTTTGAATCTTTGAGGTTGTACTTTTTGCATTTTATCCTGGTCTTTGTTGTCTTTGCCTTATCTGCTATTTTTATTGAAGTGCTACATAATGTAATTTGAGCCTTTCCCTATCCAACTCCTATAACACATCTGCATCTTGACACATCTCAACTTTCGTAGTTGCGTAAATACAGTGAGAGCATACCGACGGTGTGCACAAGATGATCGTAGGCAGTAATGCATTGTTCTTCACTAAGTAGACATCACCGTGTAATTGTTCTTTCCTATCTATTCTTGCCTTTTCTTGCGCTTTCTGTTTCGTTAATGTTGTTTCTATTTGCTCTGCACATAAAAAAATGGGAATGAGTATATTGAAGTAACATAAGAAATGAAAAATAAATAGTGGGTTACATTCCATAGTGCGTTATGAATGTATTTATTCGTAATTTTCTTTTGAAATAATAATATTCATTTAAAAATTGGATCATCGAAGAAACAAGTTGATAAACTATAATTGTATTATTGATTTTCTGAGATTTAAATTCCTTTCGAATATGATTTGAAAATTTTCTGTTACATTTGATAATCTTTCGTCATTTATTTTTAAACCATCTGTGATATACCAAAATGACGAACCATTTTTATTATGGAAATGTCATTTTATATGACATGGAGTATGGGGACGTCAATAGACGATCGCGGGGAGATCGCTATGTGACAAATAAACAACCGGCGTTAAGGATAATTTTCGTTAGGTTGAAATGACAGAGCAGAGGCGGAATAAGCATTATTTAGGGAGACAAGAAAAATACATAAAATTCGGATGCTTCCGAATTTTTAGAAGAACATTGTTTCGCTAGAGCAAAGCGTTGATGAGTGGGTCAGCTCTTGATATATTTTACTAGATCGAGGAAAGGCTGTAATACATAATAATTAATTTTTGATTATCATTATAATAAATTCTGATTTGTTAAGTTGAAAGAAAGCAGATTATCATTGTTCGTTACGTGCAATGCATTTTAATAAGACTTTCAGATTCCTCGTCACTCCGTATGGATGTCAGATTGAATAAATTGGTTGCAGAGTATGTAGCAACAATTATGAACTTCGAACCCTAATTAACTGAGCTAGCCCAACATAATTTTGTAAGGTGAGATATTTAAATTACGTAGGAATCATTAGGTTTCAAGTGTAACCTTTTCCTGGCGCCCAAATTAGATTTGTCAGTAGTAATTATGTTTCAAAATGTCCCTCTAAGTAGGGCTTGCTTTTAAATAGAAAGACGGGGCTTGTTTCAAATTGGCACCAGTCAACGTCGGGCATGTTTCACATCAATATGTTACTTCACACGTCCACTTAGTCTTCATCAACTTCTCTGCCCTCTCACGATCGTCTTCAAATTCCCCAGGTACCCATTGGTAGCTCCTGACCCTTAAACCGACCCCCTTCCGTCACTGCCGGGCGCGCGATAGTACCCTCGTGTGCTGCCTGGTTCGAACCTTCCCATGGGAGCTTCATGACGCTTAAGCACTATTGAAACGGCGGCCATTATTTACTCTCTGATATAGAATACGCCGTGCTGCGCGCGTTGCGATACTGAGGGCGTGATTGATCTCGCCGCTACTCGGTGATCGGAAAGCTCCACTCCCAGTCGACTATCGGCTTAACGTCCCCGCGCGCGCCGATCGTGTTTTGACATAAACTGTTAATTCTAACTGATTTGACCGCTGCTGAAGTTTTAATGCGAAATTATTGTAACAATGGGAAATTTAAGCGTAAAATATAGTTCTGTTGATTTATGGTTTGCATGTTCTGTAATTTGTGAGGATTGTTTTATTTGAGTGATAGATTTCCGGAGCGTTTGAATAATCGCTTTCCCACCCTCTGTTTCTCTCTCTTGCCACATTTCTTACTCTGTCATTTTCTTTTCGTTTTTCTTAAAATTAGTCTTTCTGTAATCCTTTAACGAATTTTTAAAAAAATATCACAATTTCTACAATTATTTATTTCAAATGATTCAACTAGGTCATTGGCCGCCACTGTTACAAAAATACAGTACTTACAAGTATACAATGGTTACTGAATTGTATGGAATAAACATACATTAGAGATATATCATTATTATTGAGCTATTGCATGAGATAAACAATTTAAAATAAATTGCTAAATACAATTTGCCAGATTAAATTTGGTAAGGAGTTGAATGGTCTTCATGTGTGCCGAAAAAGAATTGAATATACAATGAAGATCACTATTAATATTAATATTTGCTCTGTAAGTCGTCATCACATGGCAATCAACAAAAAGATTCCTAGTGGAAACTGGAAGATCGCAATTTGGGCAAGGGTCAGTCTTTTTTATCAGGTAACTATGGTTTTTCATAAAGTTAAAATGATCTATACGCAGTCTGGTTATGTCTTATGTTTTCTTTTGTACACTTGGCTTCTGCGAAGACTACAAGTATTGTAGAAATATTCTCTTTAATTGAGAACAAATGTAACTAATATCAATAATTCATTGTATATGTGGTTGTAATTGTATTTATGCAATGTGTAAAGTTCCCATCACAGTAGATTGTTCCTAATGAAATACTCGCATAAATACATCTTAGATTAAATTATATTTGCGTGATTGCAAGTTGTCTATAATCAATCAAAAGTATTGGAGTTGTACTTCTTTTTTACTGAACTATTTTTAAAATAATAAATCCATATAAGGACGAGGAGGTAAATTAAACATATATACAGATAATTTCACATGGGATAACTTCGGATCTTTTCATATCATTTTAATGCTCGCCTGTCTGTGCCTGTTTCAAACCAAGAGTCTAATCTGACCTCATCTGTTTTCAGGCTTCACCTCGCAATTGACTGCTCAGGTTGCGATAGAAAAATTAACAAAATATCTGTAAATTAACAATTTGAATCTTTGGATCTCAAGAAACACGGTTCTCACAAACTCTCTACATCGAGAGTTAGTAAGAAAAAACCGTATATATTTGGAATATCGTATTTTCGGGTTTCTCAATGATTATATTATAATATATGAATATAATTAAGCAAAAAAGGTTGTATACGCTACATTGAATCACTGATAACAAGAAAAATAGTTACAAACATTTTAATCGGAAAAGTCTGGATACAATACCCACCGCATCCCCCTGGTCCACCAACCACCGATTACGTTACACCGGCCTCTTTGTTCGACTTTACCACAGACGTATAGCAGAGAAGCACGGTTCTAGGGGCAGATTCGAACCAACGCAAGGCATTAATAAATTCTGGCCATGAGCGTTCTCGGCTGAATCAACATCTAGCAATCGAGAATAAAAAAGTAGATTATATGTTTCATGTAGGATGTCTTCGTCCATTGAAGACACAAAATTTGTAAAAGATTATTTTAGATAAGAAAATAAATCTTTAAATTTGATTGTTCCATTTTTGGAACAGTGGGCTCAAATGTAGTATTTGCTAATCAGGGAGGCGAACAGGTAATGCTAGTTGTATTGTAACTAACGCTTTTAATCTAATTTCTTTTAATTACAAATAAAATCCATAATTTGCCGAAGAGTTAGTAATAAAAGTTAGTCAAAAGGTATGTTCCGACGAATAAATTGAATGGAAGTTTGATTTACTTCGTAATTAAATGAATTGGTACTTAAATATATAATAAAAATTTGAGAAGTTTTGAGTTTTTAGAAAGTAATACTTCAGAATATACCAAAGTTTAGATAATTATTCGTTTTTACTGGATTGTACAATTTTGTTCGAAGTGAAGATATGTTTTTTGAATTGAATATAATATTAAGAATAATTTAGAAAATGACACATTAAAGTTCTATGTATTCTAAAGTTTTAACTACTAAAAGTGAACTATTCAAAGTAATCCTCAAAATGAATGGCATGTAGATCAACCAATAGGTGTCTAAAAACACCCAGTAATTATTAGCAAGCTTCGAAATTAAAACTACAATAAGTCAATCAAACAAATTCCTTTCTCCACTCCATAAATAAATCACGTCAATCAGTATCACATTCTGCTAATGACCCAAACCGCATCCCACAAAAGAACCAATATATAGGCAATGAATTATCCAGCGAATGAGCAAATGGATCGATGGGATGAGAATAAAGCTCTCCAGTGAATGAGCGCGGGTGTTGCTGAGTGGAGAAAGAGAATCGATGGATAGTGGTTTCCTTTATTTTAACGCTTCCCCAATAACTTCAAAGACTCCATCAACTCTTTTATAAGACTAGTTTGAAGAAACGTATTCCAATTTCTTTATTACCATCTACAGAGCGTTTACGAGAGTCATTGTTTTTTACTCGTCTCCTGTACGCTTGTTGTTTATGAATTTTCAGATGTTTGGTAATGCGAATGCCTTTGGTTACTTGGATACCACTCTGACTCACGAGTACCGTCTTAGCGGATCCAAATAATCAGTCGGATGTTTTAATACCTTGTTACTGGCGTAGTGTGGCAACTGCCTTAAAAGTTTAAAGAGTATTTTAAAGAGTAGTGTGTTTGATGTCTTAAAAAAATTAAATAGTATTTTCGTATTTTATTTTTTTGAGTTATTTTATTTGATTACAAGGATCAGACTACAAGGAAGCAGATTGAGACGCATTCAATGCCATCACTTGTCACCATAACTATATTGGCTTTCATCTGCTATCTAATTGTCTTAAACGCAATAATAATAATAATAATAATAATAATAATAATAATAATAATAATAATAATAATAATAATCACAATAATAATAATAATAATAACATTAATAATGTTCGCCAATGATACGAGAAAAGGTCAGTTCCCCACCCAAACAGTGACCAGATGAGGTCTATTCCGTGAGTGTCGGATGGGAGGACGGATGGACACACGCAGATTACTCAGTACATACATAGAGTGTAATACAATGTGTAATACTAGTGTACATACAATAAGTAAAATTTGATACAAAACTCTCATCTTATTCGCGAGGAAATAAATCATTTAAACACTGCTCTTTGGAAATTGAGAAGCTATATCAGAAACAATTTCAGACTCTCAATTTTGGTCTTCACATTCCAAGCGAAAGGGAGTGGTTGGAGTTCCTTGCGTGCTTTGGAAACGAGACCTACCTCATCGAAGGGGAAATCGAAACAGCGCTGTTCTAGAGGATGAAGGTTCGGAGAGCGTGCACACACAGGAGGTGAAAGAGTCCCTAGTAGGAATGAAAACCAGAAATCTCTGCATCTCCAAGAGAATATTGGCGTAGTACTGCGCTCGCGATATTGCTAAAGTAGATTGACGAAATTCGTTTTATTCAATAGTCTTCAGTAATTTTATACCGACGTGCAATAAAGTGCTGAATCGGCGTAAGAATGTTTCCATAACGTGTGTCACGGGCTTGTATTCTTGTAGCCTTTCTTCTTCTTCTTCTTCTTCTTCTTGTTATTATTATTATTATTATTATTATTATTATTATTATTATTATTATTATTATTATTATTATTATTATTATTATTATTTTTCTTCTTCTTCTTTTTCTTCTTCTTTTTCAGTGTTTTCTCCTTAGATGCTTTCCGTTTTCACCCTCCACAAACTCTCGGTCCTCTCAATCTACTGGTTTGAGGCCTCTATCCTCCATATCTTCATGCATGTATTTTTTTCCATTCTAAAACTGGTCTTCCTGTCCCTTCTCCTCTCAGGTGGTTGCAACTCTTAAGATCTTGTGTGGCCACCTGTTTTCCAACATTCTCTTAGCATGTCCATACCATAGTAGAGCTATATTTTGGAAGGTCTTTGTAATAGAGAAAATTATATTCATCCTTTCTTTAATATTAAATCTTCCTTTAATAAAGAAATGTTTATGAAACGTTTGTTTTACACTTGAAACACACTGGTACAAAGTTTACAACACGCGCTGGTCCCTCGCTCGTGTCGTAATGTACTGCGTACTCGAGTATTAATACCCACAATCATTTTATAATATATAAGAGTATTAAATATATTATTATTATTATTATTATTATTATTATTATTATTAAATTCTCTTGAAAGTGTAAAGAAATTTATTTACTTTTTCCATTTGCGCTCGGTATCCTACAAGACTTCCAGAGAGGCCGATCGATGTAGGAGGGGGAAAGAAACAACAGGCCAAGGGTTCCTGAGCGCCTCTCCAAACAAGGCTCCTCTTACAAACAACCGCACCTCGCGCTGGTGGAAAGCTTCCGAAAGGCCTACTGAACTTGAGAGAGGCCGGCGAGGCCTACGAAAGGCGCAGAGGCACCAGGCGCGCTCGAAGAGAGATCGCCGGAGGCGCACTAGCTTCCACCGTTCGAGGGAAACACGCTCCTCATATTACTCTACAGTTGCCTCCTTTTCACCTCCCCCTCTTCTTTTCCTTGGACCGGGAGCGGTAGCTCAGGGCATCAACTGATGTCACTGAGTGCCTTTGACCGGGAGTGCTTCCTAGGTTTCAGTCCTGACAGCGGTAGGATTTTTGACACTAGCTTTTCAGCTAGGTCGAATTCAGTCGCTGTCTGGAGGAGAATTCTAGCGGCCGGCTGCTCTGATCGGTAGTTTTCCGTGGGTTCTCCGATCAACACCATGCGAATGCTGGAGCAGTACCCTAACAAACGGGCCACGGACCTCGTGCGATCTTTCCTTCCTCTTCCTTGTCCTATCCTCTCCCCTCACACACACTACCACATATTCCGGGAGATTGGTCGGGAGTGCTCTATTCCACATTTTGCCACATAGTGTTGCAAGATCACGCCCTGCTCAAAACTACAACTAGCATTCCATTATTCGTCCCTCTTGTTGTTTATTTCACTCTTTCTTCTCTCCTGCTCCTCCATTGTTCCATCATTCGTTGCCTCATTTTCACTGTCCCTTACAACCTCACCATTCATTTTCAAACCCTGTGAGCAACATTTCCATTCATCTGCTTCAGTCCATTATATTTTGCCGTTCAGTGTCGTTTTGGTTTTCTTGTTCTACCTTTTTTCTTTCTATCCCCACTACTCCTGTCCCTTATTCTCCTGACCTACCTTTAAAACCTTCTGCTGTTCCAATCTGACTTCTTTGCCCTAAATCCCTTGCTCCAATCCAAAGTTTCACTACCTGGTGTTCATTTCCCCAACCCCTCAGCCCCAGCCTCAGCTATCCTCTCCTCTAAAATACATGCTATAGTTCTGAGAGTATCCTTGCTGTCTCCAACACTCGCTGTCTCACTTTTTCCATCTCTCTCCAACAACGTTCTCTCACTCTTTCCCTTTTACTACTCCCTCTTACCGCTTTTCTACTTCGTACTCTATTCCTCCTACCAATTTTTTGTCACCCCATAATATTTTTGTCCCACAAATTCAGTTTCACTTTTCAAGTTCCTTGCATCCCCTACGCCTCTTTCTCGCATATATCTCCTTCCTTCGCGCAACCCTCTCTGGCACCTTATCCACCCTCGCCATCAGATTCACTCCTCCGCCAACCTTCTCGTGCATTCCCCGACCGCTGTCGGCGGCCTCCTAGGTCACCCGCACCCCCACCTCGCTTGGTATCGACGCCACCGCCCGCAGGTAGTTGTCTTTTCAGGCGCGAGCGTGCGACCGCCTCTTTCTCCGGCGCCGCCCATGCTACGGAGCTTGGTCGAATACAGCGCTGTCTGGAGGAGAATCCTAGCAACCGGCCTCTGAACGGGAGGTCCGGGGGTCGACTCCCGACGGCGGAAGGATTTTCGACGCTAGCTTTTCAGCTAGGTCGAATTCAGTCGTTGTCTGGAGGAGAATTCTAGCGGCCGGCTGCTCTGATCGGTAGTTTTCCGTGGTTTCTCCGATCAACACCAGGCGAATGCCGGAGCAGTACCCTACCAAACGGGCCACGGACCGCGCGCGATCTGTCCTTCCTTTTTCTTGTCCTATCCTCTCCCCTTATATACATACACTAACATGCCCTACACTACCACATACTTCGGGAGACCGGTCGGGAGCTTGGAGCTTGTTCCGGCTGGGGCGGTCCCCGCTGGTGGGAGAGTCCTGGTTACGGGGAAAATCCCGCTAGCCGACGGTAGGTCGACGCCGGATCTCGCCATCCAGCGGGGGAAGATCACCGCCATCTACCGAGAAAAAGCATGCACTACACTAACGGGACTAATGACCAAAGCAGTTGACGCGCCCGGAAACACGAAAAAATCAATCAATCCTAGCAACCGGCAGCTCTGATAGGTGCTTTTATATGGTTTTTCCAATCAATACCAGGCGAATGTTGGAGAATTACTCTGCCGAACGAGCCAGTGGCCGCACGCAATCTTTCTTTTCTATTCTATGTTCTATTCTCTCCCTTTACATCCACACACACACACGTACATGCACTACTCTACCACACGGAGACCGGCCTGATGGTTAAATCTTGTCCCTGCTGGGACGGTGCCCCGCTGGGGGAGATACCTGGATGGAAACATCGTGCAAGCCGACAGAGGGAGACCAGTTTGTAGCTTAGAGCTTGTCCCTACTGGGACGGTGCCTCGTTGGAGGAGATAACTTCATGAGGGCATTCTTCAAGCTGAAGAACAAACTTGCCACTGACCTTACGCAGTCTTTTCTACCTCTTCCAAGTTCTATCCTCTCCCCTTACACACACACACACATACAAGCACTACTCTACCACACGGAGATCGGTATGGCAAGCCGCCGTTTAGGCTGGCGCCGGATGTCACTGTCAAGCGCGGTAGGAACATTGCCACCTCCCGCCATAAAACATTCACTACCCTAACGGGACTAATAACCATAGTGCTCTCAAACATCACTCAGTCATCATTCGTCATCCCGCCACTCTGCTCCTCTCGTTCTTTCTCCGATCGCCACCGGCAACCCGAGCCTCCTCAGCCCGCAGGTCGTTGTCTTTTCAGGCGCCAGCCGCGCGACCGCCTCTTTCTCCGGCATTGCCCACGCTACGTAGCTAGGTCGAATACAGCAGCTCTGATAGGTAGTTTTATACGGTTTTGCCATCAATTCTTGGCGAATGCTGGAGAATTACCCTGTCAATTCTCCCTTAGAATTATTACACTTACCTTGGACTTACTCGATATTTTCTTCTTCTTCTACGTTATATTCTCTCCCTTTACACACACACACTTACACGCACTACTCTACCACACGGAATCCAGTCTGGAGCTGAGAGCTTGCCCCTGCTGGGATGGTGTCTTATTGAGGAGATAGATGGATTGGGAACATCCCGCAAGCCGCCGTTTAGGCTGGCGCCGGATGTCACTGTCAAGCGCGGTAGGAACATCGTCACCTCCCGCCATAAAACATTCACTACCCTAACGGGGCTAATAACCATAGTGCTCTCAAACATCACTCAGTCATCATTCGTCATCCCGCCACTCTGCTCTTCTCGTTCTTTCTCCGATCGCCACCGCCAACCCGCGCCTCCTCCTCCTATCGACGCCTCAGCCCGCAAGTCGTTTTCTTTGCAGGTGGCGGCGTGCGACCGCCTCTTTCTCCGGCATTGCCCACGTTACGTAGATAGGTCGAATACAGCTGCTGTCCGAAGGAGAATTCCAGCAATCGGCAGCTCTGATACCCTGTCAATTCTCTCTTATTACACTTACCTAGGCCTTACTAGATATTTTCTTCCTCTTCTACGTTCTATTCTCTCCCTTTACACACACACACACACACACACACACATACACACACATACACACACACACATACACTTACATGCACTACTCTACCCCACAGAGACCAGTCTGGAGCTTAGAGCTTGTCCCTGGTAGGGCGGTACCCCGCTGGAATCTCGCTATCAAGCGGGGCAGGAACATCGCCACCTTCCACCATAAAGCATTCACTACCCTAACCATAATAACTTAGTTATCATTCGTCATCACGCCACTCTGCTCCTCTCGTTCTTTCTCCGATCGCCACCGGCAACCCGAGCCTCCTCCTCCTCCTCCTATCGCCACCTCAGCCCGCAGGTCGTTTTCTTTTCAGGCGGCGGCGTGCGACCGCCTCTTTCTCCGGCGGCGCCGACTCCTTTCAGGCGCCTCCCGAAGCAGCGGCAGCGACGAGATCCGGGAAGTGGCACTTACGCCGCCGACCTCACTTATCCGACGCGGTTTTACGACCACCTGCCTTCCCTCAGGTCACGCTCATTCCGCGATTCCTTCATTTCCTCCGTCCCAGTGTGATTGGACTTTAAGCATGGCGTGTGCGATTGCATCGATCCGTGAAGAGGACCAACGTTCGTAGATGTCCCGTGTGCAAAAATACTCGATTGCATCCTTCATCTGGTCGAAGAATTTGTCAAATATAAAATCTCGAATGATTTGAAAATTACGAAACGCAAATAGATAAATTGAAATGTAAGTAAAAAGTAAGTGCCATAATTAATTTAATCTACCCATCCTGAAGTGGTCTAACGATCAATTTTTTTTAAACGTTGTTGCCGAATCGAAAAATAAAATGTTTAACTCGACGAGAATGTTTGAAATGATTTTTACTGTGTTTTGTTTCATTTTTATACATTGAAGTCAGTTTTATATTTTGTTTCAATTTCATTTTTATCGTTAACTCTTTTATGTCTTTGATAAAACTAATGATGCTAAGAGAGTACTTTTTCCATTTATTACTTGCAATGATTACGAAAAATAAGATTGTAGATACATCATTCCTGATCAATTAGTCGCGCGTGTTGGCTCCTCTCGTATTGTAGTGTCTGGAGTATTGTTTAAACTGATTTTTAATAATACAATCCTTCTGTATTCTAAGCAAATTCTAATTAAGCCTATTTAACTGGAAATTACTAGAAAACTACTAAAATTCTCGGAAACTGTTCCAAACAAATTTTAAATAAAATATGAGCTCTAATGTTTTTGTCTGTTTTTGTTAGTTTTTCTAAAATTCTTACTTCTTTTCGTGAGTTTAAGTTAGAATTAAGGAATTCCTTTATTTGCAAACATAACTTCTTTGTACTTCTAAGTTAAAAATATTTTATTATTTATTTGATTTATCTTAAACCTCATTTATGTGTTCACTCAATTTATTATATTAAACCTGTGATCAGTTTTTACCTTCTGCACGGTGTGTAAAAATAGCACTAGAATAATGCGAAATATTCAAATCATTTAAAGAATTTTTGATGGAATAAAAATATAGTGGATTATTTACTGCAAACGAGGAGAGAGATGCAATATATTTAAGGAATGAAGCAAAATCAATCTAATAATTCGTTTATAATCCGTTGACAGACAGGGATGACTTGAATATTATGGCTTATGTTTCATGAACTAAATACTCAGATTGTATGAGAAAATCGGATTTTGGTGAAACACTTCTCTGAAAGTTCTTATTGAAATATATAACAAAAAGTTAATACTGGGACATGTTAATGCTCTTCTTATATTTTTTAAGTGAATTCTTTTTTTTTGTCGATATAATTTCCAAATTCTACTATCTTTAAAACTACCTACAATTTCGAGTATGGGCATAATATGGGTGTTACATTTTCATATCGTGCGCTCTATTTCCTCTTTCCATACCATCTTTCTCTCGTCTCTATCCTTTCGAGCATTTCGCTCCAAATAGCAAAACACGAGTCGTCTCCCATATTGTATTTTCTTTTCTGTATGGAATGCAATATTAAACAACATATTACAAGCTCCATTGTTCTCGAGTGCCTCGTAATACCTGCCATTTCTTTCTGTATCACGGTTCGGAATGCATAAAAAGTTCTTCTTCCTCATAACACACCGCAAAGGTGCTCCCGTTACATTTTCATAGCGCATACCGCGATAATGTTATTCATATTTACACGAGGAGATGTGTATGTGTTCCCTCGGGGTTGGTTTGCACTTTGCATCGTACGACCACTGAGGTTCGTCGCCCCGAAAGGTGGCGCGTGCATTTCCCCTGGGCACACATCGCGCGCTTCACAGTTCTGCTGTTGGTTGCAACATGTCCCTGGAGTCGCAACCCCAAACGGATATTCCTTCGCTGGCTGGGGAAGGATCCCCTGTAGGTGGTCAGAGGTACATGAAGGAAGTTTGGGGAACAAGGGAGAGGGTGTTTGAGGGCGGTGAGATCAGCTGCAGGTAGGAGTAAAGACAATTTCAAGTTACGTTAAATAACACGTTGCACGTGTAAATTGAAATAACATCAACATAACCGCTTAAATTATAAGAAAGCTTCTTTTATTTCATTACAAACAATATAGATATTAGTTTTTGTTCATTTCCATCGATTCGTACATCTATTTTATAAAATACAAACTGGATACCAAGGAGTTTATGAAAAAAAAACTTCTAAGGAAATATTATGGACGATTGCAGTGATTTATAATTAGCTTTGACCACAGAGCAGATTTTCTTAATTGACTGATAGCGCCATTGTCAGTCGCTAGTATTTTCTTCACTTAAAACAGTATTATTATAACAATACTTCATACACAGATCTCGTGTATGTGCAATGAATATGCATTAATTCATACGGTGCTCAGTAGTAAATAAGGAATAAATACTTCCTAAATAATAAATTATTTTCAAGTGACTTTTTCGTATTTCGATGTTTCTAAAACATTTATAACAGTAAGAAAATTCTTGAAGAAGACCTTCGTGCAATGAAACCCACCCACCTTCAATAAAGAATAATTCATGTAAAGAATAAAGCTATTACATCTTAATAAACCGAATTATGAAAATATATGGTGCGCTCTAAAAGGAAAGATGCATCACACAGAAAAGTATACAATTGCCGATATTAATTGTGTTGGAGACATTGCCGGTTGAACTGTGAAAATGAAAAGACGATGAACATACTCGTATAAACCGAAACAATGAAACTTGATGTACTTTAGTCGCGTGACAATTTAGAAATTAGCAGACACAGAAGAGATTCAAAACAAAAGAGTACATTGTACAGATAAAGATGTAAATTTATTTCAATTACTGTATTTTCAATTAGTGTTGGAAGAATTCTAAAACTGAATATGCATCTGGCAAGCGACCTGTTGGGCCAGTGTAGGGGTAGCCGCCCTAGAACCGACCTGCCTAGTTGCAGCATGGCTGTCACTTCGGCCACTGTGTATGTACGTTAACAAACAAACACATATGTAGTCGCGTGTCAGAGAATTCGATGCTCCACACGGTTTTCCAGTTCCCGGCAGGTAACACGACGGGATACCTTGCCTGCAGCAAGGAGGAGTGTGGTGGTTTAATTACGCGCTATGCGAAGGGAAAAAGCCTCGGAACCCGAGGTACAGATTAATTCGAATAACATTTATTCACTGCCATTTTTCTCGGCAATGGTTTGTTTTAATTTCTTATATTTCGAGCCAATGAGTTTGTGTAAAACCCGTCGCAGGTCCAGAGGTAAGTGCAGCACTCACTTTTTAATTTCCGTAGACATTCTTTGGCGTCCAAGTATTCTAACGGTCTTTGTTGTTTAAAATGTTAATAATGAAAGTAACTCGATTTTATGACTGATTCTGATGACTGATTTATCATTGCAAGATAGAGCCGTATATGAGTATTTAAAAATGTAGTACTGTGCATTAAACATTGATTCTTCCTCTTATTCTCATTTTTTCAGCAAAATGAACCACTCCCTAGCACAAGTTGGTCACAGGTTGATAGTGGCAATTGATAAAGAGAAAAATGTTACATACGCCATTTTACTGTTTTGAATCGCTTATATCTCTCTTCCCTGTGTTTTTTTGTGTAGAACAGTAGAAGCAACATAGTTGCAAGCCCTGGTCACAAAAACTGTTTTGATGATATGAGCCTAACTTTCCCCTATTTTACACCCAAACAGAGGAAATTACTGAAAGTCTCGATAATATTCTTGTCGTCTATTGTAATTCTTGTATTAATACTAGTTCATAATAAATCGTTAATGCCCTGACGTGTAAGTTCCTTCCCATTTACAAAACCTGGAATTTTCTTTCTCACAAAACATTTCTAAGGAAAGTTAGAAAATATAAATACAGAAAAAAATTAACTAATCATAATTTATAATAATCTATTTTACATTTTAAAAAAATAAGGTATTCTGCCATGGCTTCGTTTAGAGCTTCTACTGAACCGATTGTTGTATTTTACCTTTTAAATGAAAGAATATGATCCCTAGATGTGTTATCAGATATTGTTTGTGTTGATTCACCAACATTTACGGTGTAAATTAATTAATTAAATCATTCTTTAATAGTACGCTTACCAATAGTCAATTGTTTTCTTTCAAAGGGTGGCAGTTTCAAAGTCGATATACACGAGTCACGCTGCTTGATGTTTTGTTTTGATTGTTGAGATTTGTTTACAATTCGGCAAGGTTTTGTTTCAGTGTAATAATTTCATTGTGGTGTTGACAGTTTGAATGTCTTTGCTTCTGTGGTGTATTTTGTAAAGAACATTCGCACAGTGGGTTTTGCTCGGTTGTACTTTAGTGAAGTTGTTTACAGGTTATGTCGAATCCCGAATCGTTGTCCACGCGCCCCAAAAGACGCAAACATACATTAACTGGACGCAGGGAAAGAGAAAGTCAGCGTAGGTGTCGTGATAGTGAGGTCATTTCGTTTTCTATTGGGTCATTGTCTATGAAATGTCAGTTTTGTTCTGCTTTGTAGTTTCCTTGTGAGAGAAATTCTGCAAACGATTTACTCTGTATTGCTTAAATGGGAAAATAAGTATACCTTCGAGCAATATGCCAGAAGAAATCAAACAGTTGTTTATAGGAGATGATGACACATCAAAAAACTTTAGAAATAATATCCTTCAGTATAATAGTGCTACATCTTTTGTGCCGATATTGCATTGCCACCTGGTCATGGGCCATACGTGTTCAAAATTTTGGGAACTCATCAAAGAATTTCTTCGTTATAACCTCAAAATCCAAACAATGCAATATATTGTGAACATTAGTCTGGGTACAGTATTTTACATTTATTTCAGATCTCACCGTCAAATTTTGACGGGTTCTCACTAGTAGTATAATAAATCTTTGTGCCCATATTACATTGCCACCTGGTCATAGGCCATACGTGTTC
The DNA here is from genome assembly GCA_011170035.1 of Teleogryllus occipitalis. Lineage (NCBI taxonomy): Eukaryota > Metazoa > Arthropoda > Insecta > Orthoptera > Gryllidae > Teleogryllus > Teleogryllus occipitalis. The sequence continues at coordinate 37,688 of BLKR01003726.1, read as the reverse complement.
AAAATTTTGGGAACTCATCACAGAATATCTTCATTATACCCTCAAGATCCAAACAATGCAATATATTGTGAACATTAGTCTGGGTACAGTATTTTACATTTATCTCAAATCTCACCGTCAAATTTTGACGGGTTCTCACTAGTAATATATAGTTTTGCCAGAAGCATAATTATGCATATTTTGACTCTATGTACACAAATATTATTATGTATAGCATGAAAAAAAATTGTGATTTTCATTTAGCATGACACAAAAAAATAGTCCTGCTTTGTTTTAATTTATTAAAAATTTTAATACAAAACATATTAACATACATAATAGTATCTAAGGTATCTAGAAAAAATGTATTTAGCATTATGTATTATTTTTTTTAATGAAGATTTGATTGAATTTGAAAGTGCAATCCCTGCAGAATCTTCCAAATCAACTGTTTCTGTAGAAAGTCAGACCGATTTACCATCACCTACAGAAGAGGAATTGAGGAGAAAAATTAAAATACTTCAAGGTAAAAACAGACACTTACAACATAAGGTGTCTTCATTGTTATGTGCTGCAGAAGGGAAAAAAAAGAGTTGCAATGCATGAATATTAACAATGTCCAATTTAAAGGTTTACGTGAACATTTTTTAAATACTCCTTTGGCTTCTATAGTTAAAATGCAAGTGGATTAACAGAATCGTAGCCAGAAAGGGATGTGATACACAAAAGAATTTAAGACTATGGCTTTAACATAATATTTTCTCAGTCCCAAAACACAAATTTATGCAAACTATTTTGCAATTACCTACAACCAGATCTTTAAGGCTAATGACTGAAAAATGGCAGTTTTCTCCTGGCTCAAATGATTGCATTTTTTCTATGTTGAAGTTGAAAGTGAATGGGTTAAATGAGTTGGAAAAGTTTTGTGTATTGAGTGCAAATGAAATGTCCTTGAAACCATTTCTCTTTTACTGCCCATTATATGATGAAATAGTGGGGCTGCATAATTCCGGTGTTGCACAATTGGAGCTTGCATCTAGTGTATTAGTGTTTATGATTAGAAGTCTGTGTGGTGATTGGAAACAATCAATCTATTATTTTACAAAGCCAAGTTGTAATGCATTTAATTTAAAAGCAATGGTTCATGAAGTTATCAAAAGATTACATGATGTTGGCATGAAAATTTGTTTGTTTGCTAATGATATGGGACCAAATGTTCAGCAATATGCTTTCAGTAATTGCTAAAGTAACAGAAGAATCTCCATATTTTTTGGTTGAAGGTCTGAAAATATTTTATATGTTTGATGTACCTCATTTATGTAAGGCTCAACGAAACAATTTACAATCATATGATATTTTCTTTTGAAGATAGCATCTTGACAGCACATTGTGGGATTTTATGAGAGAGACAAGCAGCAGAATCTGCAGTTTGCCAAAACTGTGACAGATGCACATCTTTATCCCTATTGCTTTCAAAAAATGAAAGTCAAACTAGCTATCCAAATTTTCAGTCACACTGTTGCTAGTTTCATATCAACGTATGTAAATTTAGGTGCTCTAAATTCATCAGCATTAGGAACATCTGAATTTTTGGAAATTTGCAACAATACATTTGATGTCTTAAACTCAAGTGAAAAGGTATCTGATAAATTTTTTTCAAGAGCTTGGATATGTTCCACAGAACAGAATGAAATATTAAGAAAATGTTTGCAGATTATAAAATCCATTTCAATAAAAAACAAAGAAGGTAAAGATATTACAAATCCTATAAAGTGTTTAAAGGGATTTGTGGTCACTATCAGTGCATTTTTTGCAACTGTAATCTTATTTAAAGACCAAATCATTTTCCTATGTTCTGACCCGTCGATTGTATCAGGACTGCCTTGAAAATTTTTTTGGCAGCATTTGACAGCAAAGGGACAATGCAAGTAATCCAACCCCTATTCAATTTAGGAGGGCATTTAAAAAGTTGGTTTGTTTGGGGTATTTTATTTATTAGTTGGTTTATTTGGGGTACATTCAGAGGCCTCAAATTGTGCTGAAGATTTTGATAATTTATTTTCAAAGGTTGAGAATAATATCTCAATCTCTGAATGTGAGTATACCTGAAAATTTATCTTCAAAACATATTGTTGTGAACTGCACAATTACAAGGACAATTTACCTGCAATGAATGCTCTCCAGTATGTATTTGGATATTTAATTAAAAAATTCTTATCAATTTACGAATATGATAAGTGATTGGAATATTCACAGGAAGGTGCAAATGAATCTGATAGAATGAAAGTGTATACCTTTTTTAAAACCTATGAAAATACAAATGCAGAGGTGTATGGAAATCTGAAATGTGCAAGTTCCAATTTTGTACAGTAAGTGAAAGATTTGGAAAATATTTTTACACAAAATGTTCTGAAATTCATGGTAGAAGGTAATGTTGGAAATAATTTATCTCATGGAGAATGCCCAGTTCAGCCACCCATGTAAAGATTTTCCTCACAATTATTTAATCAAACTGTTTGTAAGAATGAGAATATTTTATTGCCTAAAATATATAAACAGAAGTTTAAAAAATAGAAATGAGGAAAAGACAGCTAAATACATAAAAGTAACCCATCTGAAATTCTATTTTGATTTAAGCCCCCACTTTTTTAAATATTCTATGTCAATAGTTCTTCACTATTTCTCAGTATTATAATTGTCTGCTGTCAGTTGTAATGTGATGCGTTTTTTTTATAATTTTTAATTTTGCTACATGTCATTTATTAATGCATACATGGACATGTATGGACTATATGTATGCACTATATGGACATGTAAATACATGCAACAAACTTGAAAGGAGTATTGTGTTATTTCAACCTTAAAGCCACTTATCCTGTCAGAGACTTGTGGTCATAATTCATTTCAGGTATGTACAACAACGTTAAAATACATTTCTTTATTTTGTCTATTCATTAAGATCAATAAAATTATTCCTTTGTACCACGTCTACGCGGACTCTTGCGTGCGTCCTTTTACACAGTTTCAAGATGGCGGGCCGCGTTGCGCGGTGGCCCACTGAGGATCAAAGGAGCCGCCCTCTACTTTTCATTCTGTGTAGTAGCTATTCAGTGGAACAGCCACATAGTTGTATTAAGGCTCTATAGGGGTCTTTTTAGAACTCTAGTTGTATCGTACTGATGTGTTGAAACTCCGGGTCCTGCCAGAAGATGTCGCAAGGTCGCGACCGTATCAAGCAGTGCTGCAGATCAAGCGACTAGCGGCAAGGCCGAGAAAGACGCGATAAAGTCGTGCCATTTTCCATCTTGAAGATATTACACTCAGATGCCTCGTTAGAAAAACCCACGTTTTTAGCAACAGGGACAGTTAGTTTCAGTTCTCACCATGTACTCTCTGTCTCACCACGGCAAGTGCTGTCATCCACACGCTGTACTACAAATACTAGCCGCCCTTTCATCCTTTATCTTTGCATGGCGATGAAAATAATGTCATCCAAGAGGTCGAGATACTACTACCCCCACACGTCGCAGTGTTACTGTACTTCAAACTCAGAGTACAAGAAGGCTTACAATGCCTTGTTGAAACCTCGAAACTGAAGATGTGTATCGTCTGGGAAGTAATTTTGAGAGAGAATACGGGAGAGCAAAAGAATTTTGACTGAGAATGATTAAGGTGTGCAATGCATGCCTTGCATTCATGGAGGATATGCCACTGCATGTGCTTATGAAAACATTGCTATTTTGAAGTCATACCTCAAAACGCCAACTTTTTACTATTGAAATGAGTAGTACTTACATAGCAAGTTCAGTCATACATGATGGATTGTGAGTATCACCTAAAATTGTAATTTTTCTTCCTTTCTTTGAAGGTCCCAATACTTCTGAAGGTTCAATATGAATGTTGTCAAGGAATAAACAGAAAAGAAATATTTGTTGAAGAACAGGGGACACATTGTATTGTTTGTCTTGTTTTTCAGTAAATTGGTATTGGTAAATTGGATTAAATCGTGTAACAATTTCTTAATATTGTCAACATATAGAGCCTATTTGACGCGGAGCATTTGCAGAGCAAAGGGAAAATCACTGACGTGATCCCCACGGAAGTTACGTATTTTCCCCTCCACCCCATCTGCGTTTCTTTGAAGAGGGTGATGTTACTTTGCTTAGAACAAACTTCGATTATGACCTTTAGCCGACGATATTTTTTTCAAACTACCTGGTGTTGGAATTTGTGGCACTGAGGCGATATTTTCTTTTCCAGGAGGGAATAAATTTTCAGAACGTTATATTTGCGTTCACTATAGCCGAGGTTCAGGTACATTATAACCGAATCTTCTTATGCTTATTTGTAATGTAAGGGAAACGGGACCAGTGACGTAAGTTCACAATAACCGAGTGTTCACTACATCCGAATTCACTATAACCGGAGTCGACTGTATTATGCAAGTCCTTCGTTCAACGCTTGAAATGCTTCTTTTGTTATAATTTATAATGCAATGCCGTTATTGGTAAAACTCTTCTGAACCTTGTTCATTACGACCATATTAATCGTTAGTCACGTGATCAATAGTTTACGGATGTCTCCTTACGTCTGGGGTTAAAATTTCCTAATGTCCCAACACCATAGCTCTTAGGCCCACCTCGGCCGTAAACCATCGCATACATTCCAGTGGAGGATAACGAACCCATCTCGATGGTAGAAACATTTTTCAGGGCGGAAGGGGCCAATTTCTCAATTACACACGCAGGGAGTATGAGCACAAATCTCAGTCACAGTTACCAGTCAGGGCAAGCGATTTTGGAAAGTTAAGGTATTGCTATTGTTACGATTCTAGGTGGTGAATTAAAACTCGAGTATTATTTCAACAAAAACGTTTATTTTATTTCCTAACACAATCACTGAAAACACTTAATTTATGTACAGACATTCTTCACTTGATTATTCTTTATAGGGCACACTTCTCTTGATCATTTATTTACACTACACTTCTGATTATTTATTTACACGACGCTGCTCTTGAGTATTTATTTTCACTGTTCACTTCTCTTGCACTGTCGCACAGTCCTAAGCACTGACCACTGTTCGATGCACTGGCCACAGTCCACAGCACTGACCACCGTTCATGGCGCAGGCCACGGTTCACGTCACTGATCACAATCACTGCACTGCTATTTACCGCAATGCACACTTCACAGCTCAGCTTCCACTTCAGACTTAAGACTGACTCGCGGTTGCCGACCGTCGCATATTTATACTCGGCAGGCACCGTCGAGAATTTTCTAGACTTTGCGATAAGCTCCGCGAACACTCTGGGACCATCTAGTTCAAAGGCCGCCGGCAGATGTCGCAATCCGCGCATACAAGTAGTTCGTGGTGGTGCCGGCAGATGTCGCAATATTCGTTACACTATGATACATGAAAGGACTGTCAATGCAGTCTGGATGTGCTGCAAATGAGCTGAGAGCTGTTATTGACTCAGTAGGAAATTTCCGCCACCTCTCCAACAGCCACCTCCGGAGGTGACTCAGGGCATCAATTGATGTCACAGAAGTGTCCCTGACCAGGAGGATCTCAGCTTCGAGTACCGACGGTTCAGGATTATTGGCACTAGCTTCACAGCTAGGTCGAGTTCGGCAGATGACTGAAGAATCCTAGCGTTCGGCTGCTCTGATTAGCAATTTTCCGTGATGTCTACAATCGACACCACGCGAAAGCCGGAGCAGTACCCTAATAAACGGGCCGCGGACCGCGCGGGATCTCTCTTTCATCCTTGTCCTACCCTCATCCCTTTCACTCACAGGCACTACACTACTATACGTGTGGGGAGCTTAGTGCTTATCGCGTCTGGTGCGGTGCCCCGCTGGTGGGAGATACCTGGTTGGAGGAATCCCCGCAAGCCGATATGGAGGCCGGCGCCGGTTCTCGCAATCCAGCGGTCCTTTATACTCCCGCGATAAAAAATGAATTACACTTACGGGACAAATGGCCTTAGCAGTTGACGCGCCTGGAAACACTAATCAATCAATCCGACCATTTGAGAAGTGAACGACCTCCTCGAGTTTCGGATATATTGATCTTGGGCAAACTTTCTCACATTATTTTAAACATTTGCAATTTTCTAAAATTCACAGAGTTCAACAATTCTTTTAAGCGTCCCTTATTCTATTCCTGTAAAACTATAAAGAAAAAATTTGGAGCAGTTTTTAAGAAAATATAATCTGTATAATTTGCATTACATTCAGGCAGAAATTTCGCTTTTTGAAACTACTCTTTTTCTTTTCAAACAATGTACATTACCGTTTTGAAGGTCAAACTTTTTTAAACAGGTTTTTTAAGACAAAAATCTCTATTTTCAAATTTTTAGTTCGTAATGTTAAATTTTACAATTTTAGAAAGTAAGAAGAGTTCACTGTAAATGGGATTAACGCCATTTTTTTACCTTCCTTTGATAAATACGAGGAGGAAATTGAAAGCAAAATATTGGAGCTTTTTTTTTGTTGTTTTTGAGAAAATAGTCGTTTAAATATTGCTTACATCTCACGCTAAACTACGTAAAATTACTCATATTTTCGAAAAATTAAACAGGACTTTTTTCAGATGCCTGTGAAGAACAGATTTAAAGAAAGAAAAATCTATCTTATCGGTATACGAAGACTGATTAGTGAACCTGAACCTCAGCTATAGTGAACGTAGAAAATACAATGGAAATTAATTCTCTGGAAAATATTATTTCGCCTCAGTGCCACAAATTCAGTCATTGGGGACCTTGAAAAAAATATTGTCGGCCAAAGGTCATAATTGAAGACGTCTCCCCTGGAGTTAAGGTAGCAGATGCAGAATGGGCACCTTACTGATGACCTTATGCCACTCGGTTTCACTGTGGAAACAAAGGTCTTGCCCTGCGTAGGCTACAACTGGCGGTGGCGACGCGTAATGGTTTGGTCAGTTTCAAGTTTGGAGTTACTTGGTATTCCGCAGGACAAAGCGGGTTGAGTTCTACGAAGGCGACAGGAAGAACTTGACCGCCACAGCCTGGCAATATCTGCCGTGCCGCGCGGAAAAGTGATCAGTTTCATTAGTCGCTAGCGCCATCCCACTACCCAAAACTTCTCGTAAGTTATTAGGCGAGTGAAAGGGCCTTTGTAGAGTGGGATGGTGTTCTAACAGTAGAAGCAGCATTGAAAGCTGTCAAGACTGCATTACAATACTTAGACACAGAGGACAATTCAGAATCAAGTGTGGAGAGAGCACAAACTCTGCAGAAGGATCTAGAGAAATTACTAATGAAAAAGGACAAAGAAAACAATTACTTCTTCGCTGTCCGGGTGACGCCGCGTAGTGGGCTGAGAGGCCTCTCAGCCCACTACGCGGCGTCACCCGGACAGCGAAGAAGTTATCGACTCGAGCCGCGGAAGCCTACGCGTACAAAGAAAACAATTGAAAATAATGTCTTTTTAAGGACAAATAAAGATATTGAAATTTTCAGTTCATACAGTTACTGTATTTTGTTGTACTTCTATATTAAAAAAATCAATCGTTATGGAGAGATTCTATTTAATTTTGTAATCACCAGATATAGTGAACCTCAGGTATAGTGAAGCAAAAATGTTAGTCCCCAGAAGTTCAATATAATCGGCGTCGACTGTAATTCTCATAGCTTCTCTGTTCCACTCTTCATTCTGCATTGACCCTTCCTTCACCAGTTGCTTTTCCATTTTTCAAAAATTTAATGACTGTTTTTAATGTTGACATACCTAAGTTTAAAAATTGTTCTGAATTTCTTTTAAATGTCTATAGCTATTAAAAATTGACTCAATCTTTCAACTAACAATTCTTCAAAATATTGTTTCCATTTTGATAATGAAATTCTGTCTAATCTAATTTTGTTGTTCACATTTTTTCTTAAATTTTTCAACATTTTCTAAGAGTTTAAAATTTCTGTTCTTTGTACAGGATTATATGTTTTTTTCCAATATTTATTTTTCTCCAAAGATATAGCATTTTTACTTTAACTTGAGGTCTATTGAAATGATTTTTTTCTTTTATAGTCTTTGTGTTTCACCACCTGAGGTACTTCATTCTTTTATCCTCTGCTTTTTTTTTCTTCACACCAATTGTATAAGTAATAATGAATTAGTAATAATAGTATATAATATATGTGTGTTTCTTTCTCTTCCACTTAATGTTTCTTTCATTGCCATATTAATATTATGTTCTATGTATCTACAGTGTTCCTCTACATTCTCAAATACAGTTTCAATTAGTTTTCCATCTAATCTTTTTTGGTACTAATATAAATACTTTCATCTTTTAATAAATTTACATTATTTTCAGCACACTTTTTCCTGTCTTTATCACTTCTTCAGTTACATTTATTTTTGAATTTTGATTTATAAAAGGAAACGATATCTTCTAATTAACTATATAATGGTCTGTGCCACAATTTGGACACCTGAAACTCTTAATTTTGTATTTTTTCTTGTAACAATATAGCATATTATTGATGATAATTTTAAAGAATCTTGATGCCACATGTATTTATGTATAACTTTGTGTTGATAAAATCCAATTAGTATTGTCAAACTATTTTGATCACAAATATGCATGTGCCCCATCAGGCAACGATCAGGTGAGATAGTGAACATAAACAAACGTGTAAAAGTGAGTATATGTGCATATAAAGAAGTCACAAGTGAATCTGAGATCCGACACTAGTTTAAGCTGGCAAAATCTAAAAACTCAGATTACTTTGTAACAATAGCCTAGCTCAAGAAACCATGGTTAGTGAAGAGACAATCTCAAAACTGGAAGCTCTATTAAGAAATTAAGAATAGTTTTATTTTATGTAATATGTGTTTTCCTTCTGGATCAAAGATGTATAAGTGTTTTGTGTAATGTATGTTTGTTTGTTTGTTTTTTAATGATTTTTTTGCAGGAACAATTTTCTTGCATGTAGAGTTAAGGTGGTTTATAAGTTAAGTTTACAGCACTTGTACTGTATATTTAAAGCATATGTAATTTTCATTATTGGAAACTCAGACAAGTTCACTATAAATTACCTCACCAGAAGTTGCCAACAAAATTCTAGGCATTTCATAAAAATATTGAGCCATTTAAATTAAAACATTCCAGGCCACAGCCTAGTAAGTCAGGCTAATCTTTTGCCTCTGAGTGACAACCATCTTAGTAAAAAGAATATGACAGGAAAGGATACTACTTCTCCATTTGCTGTTTTTATTGATTTTCCTTGCTTCAGCTGCCCATACATTGGTCCAGGAGGAACTCCCAACTTTTCTAGCTTTTTGACTAATAAAGTTCCTGGTTTGTCTTTTTCAGATACAACGTATCCAAAACATGGTACTCGATGAAGAACGGGCCCAGCTTTGACACTTACATGTTCATCAGAAAACCTGAAAAACAAACCATTGATATGATGTGTACCTTCATCATAGAATTACCTATAATTTTTTAAGAACAGATAAAGAAGTACAAAAAACATGTGGTGCTACAACAGCTACTACTTTCTCCTAAAATTGCTACTGACCAAGTAATATTAAAATGATGCATGTTTCATCCCACTAACATTTAATCCATCATTACTCCCACAGTTCAAAATATGTAAGTCTTCAGTTTTTTATTTAATATCAACATTTATCAACACGTGGATATAATATTCTAACATTGCATCCTCCCACGATTCTGCTCAGTAGTCACCAGCTTTTCTAACCAGTTCTGCACGATAAAAAACTCTTGACTGTGGCACATTGTCATTTTCTAAGGAGCAAGTAATCTTGTTATATTTTATAAAGAGCATTGCAGTGACTATAATATCAGTGACTGTAACAAGAATATCTACTTATAAACAGTAACATTGCCAAGTTCTCTATGAAATGCACAAAATCATTATCAGCAATATCAAAGCAATCATGAAATTTTTTATTATATATTTATTTTGAGGTGATACTGATGCATGAAACTTTCATTAACTGCATCAAAATCGTCCATCTCATAATGTACCCACTACAAAGATTTCATTTCGACAAGTTCTCCTAATTGTTTATCTGTAATCACTTGTATTCACAAATGCAATAATGCACAGAAAATGCCTGAAATATAAATATTGTTAACATGAGAGCTATTTAAAAACAAATCCCATTGTGTAGTATTTGAAAAATCAAAAAAATACATCAAAATTCTATGCATGTCATATTTAGTATTCCCAAACAAAAAGTTTATAGAAAAAAATGGAGCAGTCAGGGAGGGAGGGAGCAAAAATGGAGCAGGGAAAATGTCATGAGTGTTTCTGAAATTGCACAATATTGAAACTCATTTTCACAGTAAAGTTGTGTGTTTTCACAAAACTTCATTGGAAATTACATGACGCACTTCTACTCACAATTGCAATAATGTATAAATAACATCCATAACATAAATATTAAATATGTGAGAAATTTTTTTTAAGTAGTCACAAAATTCAAAGAATATTTTTCAAAATTGCAAAGCTTCCAGTCGCACTAGAATGATCGGCACAGACGGACGTTTTGGAAAATAAAAGTAAATTAAAAAAACTTATTTGGGGAACAGGGAATCCCAAGATGTGTACTTCTGATGTAACCTGGAAATCGATTTTCCACAACTCCCTAATCTGCGTATAATTACCCCATACGTATGTACACAAGAATGTAAAAATTACACAAAAGTATGTGTTAAAAGAATCTCGGTCTCCTCATTGGAATTTTTTTTCTTCCTTTCCTTTCTTTGGATTCATCCAGAAGTTTCTCCACAAACACATTTTACTTACAGTACTCACAGAGGTTAACTATTTCTCATTTGATTCCTCTAGTAAAAAAATGATTGACACAATTCACACATGCTGGTCCCCACAAGGACATTCTGGAATAATTAAAGAAAAGCACATGTTTTTTATGGTTTCAATGCATGTACGAGTACACAGTGAATTATTACAAGTATATCCTCTTTCCGGCATTTGCACGGACTGTTACAAATTGATTCATCAGATTAACCCTAATAGAAATTTAAACAAGTATTTTAATAGAAACTTTTTCATGTAACATTACATGCCCGAAAATGGGCCAGTCAGGCAACAGTAATGGGTTTAAAATGTATTTTTACTATGAAATTGCAAATCACAAATAAAAACTTTTTAACTGCCAAAAACGCCACGCAAGGCTTGTTCATCTGTAATTTAAATGTTAACCAGAAATATTCCAAACAAATTACATGGTTAGGTGTATTTATTTAAAAATTTGTAGGTTTTAACCAAAATGGTGCTTATCCCATGTGAATCGGTGCAATCCACTATATTCGTTCAAATTTCTATGGAAAAAAATTGAAGCTGTTTTTGAAAAAATCTTTGAACATATTTTTAATTGCCCCTTTTCACTCGAAATTACGCAAAAAATATCTCGTGTTTTCAAAAATATGTACATGTTTTCAATTAACATCTAACTATGAAGAAGATATTTCTTTCAGAATGTCTCTTCAATAATGTAGTTGTACAAGGGTGGCCAAAAACTGAAAAATTTCTTGATTTTTAGAAAATTCAAAGGTTTTGTTGAAAATGGAACATGTGACATCTTTACCCGTATTTCGCTCCGTCCGTCCGTTCGTCCATCTGACTATCTGTCGGTATGTCCGTCTGTGAACATTAGCACCAAAACTATTCGAAGGATTTTTGGCAGTTTTTAACTTTGTTTAAACATTTTTTTCTCGGAAACGGCTCCTATGTTTTTGATTAAACTTTGTGGTTGGATAGTTTGAAGGGCGTTTGGTGCCGGTCTCACGTTGGTTGAAAACCTGACTTTACGAAAATTGAAAAAATTCAAAACATTTTCAGCGTCTTCCTACTACATTATCAAGATAAACATTTGACACAAAATTTTGTGTCAAACATAAGCAATTTTTATTTTCTTTAAATCATTTTTCTTAGAAACGGTACAATTTTTTTTGATTACATTTGAATCTTAGATAGCGTAAAGGACGCCTAAAAGAACGGTGCAGGTCTCATGTTCGTTAAAACGCCAAATTTTTCGAAAGTTAAAAAAAATTGAAAAAATTTCGGCGTCTTCCTACAACTACAATTGTGAAGATTCAATTTTTTTAACGAAACGTGTTCATCAAAAACAAATCTTCCAATAAGGTCATGTTGAATATTCCGAAAATATGAGTATTTTTTGTGTAATTTGGCGCCCAACATAGGCTGGAATTTCTTCGCTTCGAATTTCCTGCGTTTCGTGAACAATTTGAGATGTGTTTGGAAGCTATTAATTGCTATTCTTATAAAAGAAAGTAGATTGAAGGAAGGTATTAACTGTAACTTAGAACAAATTTTGATTGCTGATTGTGGTGCGTTTTATGTGTAAAAGTTAAAAATTACTACTGTTCCTGGCTATCGAAATACACGCAAGTAAACACAGGCGCTTTGTTTGAATTGGTTGTATTTGGATTATATTAGCATTATTTCTAATACTTTACATGAATGGAAAATGGAAAAAATGTACCACAAATTTGGATGAATATTTTAACTTTAATTTCGTAATTACCACCCGGTGCCTTGGGAAGAAATTAAGCGTTGGAAATCTGAGAAGTTCATTGTTGAACGGCAACAAAATAAGATAATGAAATGTCTTGAATTCTTCTTTGATGAACATTGACATGGAACAATTATGAGGCTGTTCATTCCAATCTTGAAAAGAAAAATTACGTTTAATATTATTTAATCATTAAAACTATTTTATTGCCACCTTTAATTGAGTTAAAAGTGAAAACGAACAGGTGATTTCGCTTGGGATAATAAGATGTGGAAATGATGAGTAATGCGTATAAAAAGCAAGTCGTTTTGATGAATATAATCACATTATATTTAATTATTCTGTTTTCGTTGGTTATCATATATCATGTTATACGATATGTTTCATGTGGCACGTCAATGTGTTATACAAAGAGAAAGAAAGGAGTGTTGATGATAGTAACCAAGTTGTAGCTTTTCTGACTGCAATGAAACGGAGTATCTCCTCACAAAAATCTGTTATATTTATTAGAACAAAACTGCAATATATTCGTATATTGATAAACTGACCTTGTTATCCAACATTTTTCTATTCATTTTCATTTTCTTGCTAGCGGGATCAAGAATGCTAATTTGCAAAATGTGCATCCCATACGAATTAGCGGTCATTGTTGCTTGTAACACAATGTTGTAACGCCGCACTGACAACAGAAGGCGATGACGGCCGCCGTTGGTTCGCGTTAAAATGAATTAATAATTTTATTTACGGCTAAAATACGTATCGCGCATTGTTGGTACATTTATATAGAACGTGAATACACTGAATTCAATGGCAGAATGCTATTTTCATTTAAACATTTCAATTAAAAAATATATGTATTTTTTACACTTCGTTTGTTTAAGAATTTTTCAAATGGTAGCTGAAGTGTAAGACAGAAACTCTCATATTATAACATTACACAACCATTAACAATATCACGAGAAAGTAAGTGCTGTTGTAGCAACACTACTTTTCTTTAAATTTCTTGTAGTAGACTGCGACAATGGGTAACCAGAGCACTCACAAGATTAATGAATGTACAATTGTACATGCTGTGTTCCTGTGAGGCCAGTTGCCAGCCCACAATGGATTCTTATGCGTCAATATGCATAATCGAACTCAAATAGACTATTCTTCACTGAAACTTACACATCCCATACATCCTTTTGAGAAGAAATATCACGACCAATTATTTCTTGAGGATGTTTTGAATCGTTACATTGGTGGTTCACTTCCCACGTTGTCCAATCCTCAGGATATTGTTTTTCCACTGGTACTAATTCATGAACCTATAAAAATGTGAGATACATTTTAATTTTTCACTAGTTTTCACCAGCACGAGAATGCAAATCGAGTAATTTCATAAGAACGTACAACGTAAGAAAACGGTAACGGCGATCTCGAAAGACTCAAAGCTTGTCTAAGAAACTTGCGAAGTCCCAGAGGTCCATAAATCTCCAGGACAAAATTTGGCCGATCAGCACAATGACCACCAATGGTACACACCAGACCTGGTAAACCAAACAACTGGCATTGGCTGTAATGCAATGACAATTCTGATCAAGGCGCATGCAAGTCCATTACTACAAAACTTACGTGATCACCATGCAAGTGCGTAATGAAGATCTTCGTCAATTTTCCGATTTTTAGAACACTTTGTTGTAACTTAATCTGAGAGCCTTCTCCACAATCGAACAGCCATGTCGAGCCATCTGTTACGGAACAATTAGTAAATTTGAGTCAATTAATACAATAGGGTCAATCCCACAATTAGTAAATTTGAGTAAATTATCACAACAGTCATTTTAGGTGGTCCGGCATGGCCGCTTGACCATATTGAAAAAAAAATCATACTATGTACATAAATTTACTTATGTACTGGCTGTTCAAAAACATCTTTAATTTTTTTATTGTACCTGGTTTACAAATGGCGGCCACATTTGTTTTACGCGGTGCGCCATTTTTCGCGTTGGTAGACATGTACTCTTTTCTAACTTACTCAGCTCTGGGTTATTCTAGCATTCTAGAATTAAATGCATTGGATTCAGTATACTCTGACCTACAAATCGAAATATTTACATACCTCCTGATGTGCTTATTTGAGAAATATTTGCAACCAAATCTATGGAACACGAATGAACAAAATTCGATTTTCAGAGAGTAATTTCTTAAAGAAGGAATAGAATCACAAACTTAATTTTTCCTGTTCTTTTACACATAACAGTATAGTTACATTTTTTTGTAAAATATCTTTGGAAAATAACGTACCACTTGAAAATTACATCCTCTTGTAATTTGTCTAAGATTGTCCGTTTTTTTACATTCTTGTAATGATGAACCAAAGTTATTTCTCTCAATCCTTTTGTTATAGGCTTTTTATCATTTTTGTAAGGATCTGAAAATACTGGCCAACGATAAAATTTTGGTTAAGTGTTTAATCTCATGGTACCTACAGAGAGAATTGACTTAATATCCTTAGGACAAATTCCATAAACAGTTTTACGGCAAATTTCATTAGTAAAATCACCTATACAACACTCACACTTCTTTTTCATAAAAGGTCACACAACTGTGCAAAAGGACACACGCAAACACGTTTTGAGGGAAAGGGAAGACAACAATGAAGCCACAAACTCATAGGCGATTCAAAAGCGTGTTAAATCCTCGCCCCATCGCGTTGGTTATGTCAGATACACGAAACTTCGGTTGATGATATTCTAAGAAATGAAAATGGGTGCGGGGTCAAGTTTGGCAGTAGCTTCGACTGTACCTTCTTAAACTGCACTGACCCAATATTCGCTGTTTCTCTTGCATTTTTTGTTAACTCAGTCACGTTATTTGCTCCTAAGCAGTACAGTACGACCGTCCGTATTTCTGCAGAAACTTTAGAAATAATAAACAGAATGTCAAATTTAAACGCGAAAAACAACAAAAAGCTGAATTTATTATTTGTTATATTTTATAAACAATTTTCTATATTAGCCGATTCATCTTTTAACCTCAAGATGGCCATATATTCTATCACAAACGTTGATGCCAAGTTGTAAGTTTGTTTTAAAGTAAAGTGTACGTAATTTTCCAAATTATATAGGCCTATTAGGCTTTTCTATGAAGGAATTTTTACTGAAGTTTGGTATTACAGCAATCTAGTATGGGTGCAATTTTCCGATTTTGACCTGGTTCCCCAACAGTGGTGGACTGGCCTTAGAGTTGAAAATTTAAAAAAAAATTAAAATAAAAATAAATCAATTTTTAAGAGGATGTAATTTTCAACTGGCACGTTATTTACCAATGATATTTTACAAGAAGTAACTATACTCTTGCATAGAAGTACAGGAAAAATTAAGGCTGCGATCCTTCTTTGAGAAATTACTCTCCGAAAAACGAATTTTCTTCATTCGTGTAATATAAATTTGGTTGCAATATTTCCCAAATAAAAACATAGAGGGTATGTAAATAATATTTCGATATGTATGCCAGAGTATACTGCATCCAATGACTTTTTATCTAGAATGCTAGAATAACCCACAGATGAGTAATTTAGAAAAGACTAAATGTCTACAAACGAGAAAAATGGCGCACGGCGTAAAACAAAAATAGCTGCCATTTGTAAACCAGGTACAATAAAAATTAGAGGTGTTACAGAATGGCACAGACTTTCTCGTAGTTACGTTTTCTAATTTCCTATGTGGACTGGCCTTACGGTCTTCACTCATCCTCTTGCCAGCTTCCATCTATCACCGCCCAAAATACATTTTTTTGACATTTTCTCGACTTTTCGGTTTCCTAAGAGTAGAACCGGAATATTATTTTAAGAATATTAAAGAACGCTAGAACTTTGTCCTAAATAGCAATTTTCATTGAAAAATGTTGACCTGTTTTTAAGAAAATGGCGTTAAGCGTTCCTGTAAATGCGAAATTTGAAGCTCTTTTTCACAGAAATCTATTGAGTTTGCAAAATCTTAATTTGAAGTCTTTTGAAGCACCTCCACACACAAATGTAATAATATGTACAAATCAATAGAAATGCGGCAATATTAACAGCGTGAGAGATATTTCAAAACTAGAGGTGCTACAGAATGGCACAGACTTTCTCGTAGTATAGTTTTCTAAATTCCTTGGTGTGGTCAGCCTTTAAGGTCTTGCTTTATTCTCTGGCCAGCTGCCATCTATCGTCGGCCAAAGTACATTTTTTTTTTTTTTTTTGAAATTTTCTCAACTTTTTGCTTTCCTAGTAGCACAACCGAATTATTACTTCAAGAATATTAAACAAGAGTAAAACCTCGTCCTAAATAGAAATTTTCATTGAAAAATTTGAAGCGGTATTTAAGAAAATGGCGATTAAGCATTACTGTAAATGCGAAATTTGAGACTCCTTTTCACAGGAATCTATTAAGTTTTCAAAAAACTACATTTGAAGTCAATTAAAGCACTTCCACTCACAAGTAATAATGTATACAAATCGATGGAAATGTGCATATAACCGGTGTGACATATTTCAAAAAAATTAAATTTTTGTATTTTTTGAAAAAACAAAAGAATATAGCAATATGACGTTTATGTCATCGTATAGGATTCGTTTAGCATTAACCGTACCAAAAAATTAAAGAAAAAATTTGGAGCCGTTTTCGAGAAAATCTAATCTTTTTGTAATTTTTTTTTTTTAATGTAAATGTTGCACACTCCGTTGCACGAAAACTACTAAAATTTACAAAAAAATCTACAGGACCTAAATGAAATAATTATTTATGGACAACAAGTTTAATTTGAAGAAAAAGTCTCCATCTTCAATATTGTAGTTGTAAGAAGTTGCCAAAAAAATGTATACTTTTACAATTTCCGAAAATTCAGAGTTAATCGTGAAAATCGGACCTATGCCACCTTTATAAGTGCATTTAACTCCATTCTTACAAGAAATTTAAAGAAAACATTTGGAGCTTCTTTTGCAAATATTTTGAAAATGTTTCAAGGCCTTCATATAAAGTCCCCACAAAAATTAATCTTTTTCAAAATCGTAGAGCTTCTGCTCATGCAAAAACGGCAGGGGGTTCTTTAATTTGGAAACAATCCTACGTACGGTTTAGGAGCTAGGTTTGTTCACATACGACAGACGGACGGATAGACAGACGGATGTTTTGCTTTCTATAGTTTTTCGGCATCATGGATCCACAAAACAGAGATTCTGGATACACCACGTGAGAACATTTTTTCCCCTCTTAATTTAGCAACTGGATTTATCTACTTTTTCGTTATTAGAGCCCGGCAATGATTTTTTTCTGACGAAAATCCGTTTTTCGCGCAGCATTACGTATATTACTTCGTATACGTACGTATACGAGAAAGTAAAAATCGAAATCATGAGTATTTTTTTAAATTCCATTATCATATCATAATGCTGGGCGCAAAAATGACGAATTTTCGGCAGAAAAACTCTTGTTACAGGGCCTTTGTAAAGAAAGGTTTATACCGGTAAAGAAATACCTTTACCTATATTATACCTTTATGCGACGTCTATACTGGTAAAATACCTCTATTTAAAGGTATACTGGTATTCTCTCATCAAAATACCGGTATTTTCATGAGAAAATACCGGTATTTCAGTAGAATCATACAGGTATTTGGGGGAAATTCATTGTGATTTTTTCCGCTGAGATGGCTCAGAGGAAACAACTATTTACACGGCAGAGTTTCTGACCGGGAGGTCCTAGGGTTCGAGCCCCGAGGGTGGCGGATTTTCGACACATATTCTAGCTACATAGGTCGAGTTCTGCCGTTGACCGGGAAGTCGAGTTTTGTCGTCAGACGGAGGGACCAGCCAACGGTCTTTCGCAGACATCAACACGAGCTCGTTCGCTGACCTTGGACCTCACATCCGGGCGCAGAGCTTGGCGACACGTGATAGTGTTGAAAATTTATCGAATTTCTCCGTATAAATCATGTCCTATCTAGTAGCGATAAAAAATGAAGAAACGTGTCTTCTTATCCATAAATGAGTCTTCCCACGCATACCGAACGTCCTTCGTGCACGACTGTGTTTATCACTAAATACGATTATTTGCTTAAATTTGATCGTATCACTAACATTCCCGAAAATAATTTTTTCAGTTGGCCCAGTTTCCTTATTCTGCACCATAATTATAACTCAAACAATATTAAAATTGGCATTGAACGCTAATAGACAGATTAACTATTCTTACGCGAGGAAACAGAAGTGTTATGTTTAATTCAAAATTAATGACTGAAACATGTTTAATTTACACCCATGTATTATTTAAGAAATTTCATTAAGAAAAAATATTAATAGTAATATATATAATATTAATTAATTTTAATAAATATTTTAAAATATTAATACTAATTAAATTTTAAATGTTTGCATTAAAGTTTGTGTAAATTATTTTATTATTTTGTTTGTTAATTTATAAATTTATTTAAATTAAATGTTAATTTTAATTAAAAAGTAAAAATGTTAATATTAATAAACTCTTTTTTATTAATTAATAATGATAGTATATATTTCTTATTATTAAGGAAGAAACGCTCTTCTCGAAGTGGGCTCCTCCAGATGCATTTTACAATGTAAGCTACCCGCGTAGAAGGGAACCCTTGCCCACATGCCATGTTAATAGCTAATAGCCAATAATAATAATAATAATAATAATAATAATAATAATAATAATAATAATAATAATAATAATAATAATAACATAATAATTTACTTTTATTACAAATTTTCTCAATATTTGCAGTTAATGTCAAAATATATTAAACTCTTAATATAAACTACGAAAATAACATTTTATTTTAGCCCTATTTATTAATGTATAGTTAAGATTTAATTGTGAAATGAAGTAAAAGGAAATCATTTTTTAACAATAACAAAAATGGGCCTGAAAGCCTGAGCGTTCGTAATTATCTCAAGGTGTCAAAGCTCCCTCAGTTCGCCGAAGGAGGGGTCGGGGAGGGAAGGAACGGTCCTACGCCGACGGCACGGCGCATACGTTGACAGCCTCTCCATGTGCGAAATACAAAGACAGGCTTAGGTCATCTGTCAGGTTAGATGGGAGATAGCTCGATGAAGGACACTAAGAAAAGGTTCTCTTCAATGGAACCAATAATTATTATTTCATATTTCAACTTTTCCGAAGTTTAAATTATGGGAGGTTTTCAATACATACAACGTATGCAAACCGTAACCGTTCGAACACAAAACATTTACAATAATAAGAATAGAATTTAATACAGTTGTTTAATATATATATATATATATATATATATATATATATATATATACACAAATTAATAATTTAAACAATAAATAACAATTATGAAATGATATTTGATTAATAAACATTTTGTGAGATATTAACAAAAGTAACCTATTTTGTCAACATGTATGGATGATAAGCTATATTTCTTCATTGAAAATACCGGTATAACCTTTATGGACGTCCATACCGGTATACACGTCCTATAGAGGTATTTTACCGGTATAAAATAATAAAGGTATTTGAAAAAGGTATGGAAAAATACCGGTATTATACCGGTATTCAATACCTTTTCGGTCCCTGAGAAAAAGTGGATAAATTTAGTTGCTAAATTTTGAAAAAAAAATCTCTAACATTTGGTGTAGCCAGAATCCGTTTTGAGGGTCCTTGATAGCGGAAAAGCAAAGGAGGACGAAACGTCCGTCCGTGAACAACACTAGCGGCTAAACCATTCAGCTGATTTTCCCCAAAATTGATATTCTCCGATGGACCTGACTCATGTCCTGGCCCGTGAATTTGAAATTGATATTTTAATATCGGGGAATACTTTACATGAAGCCCCTGGGACATTTTCCAAATTTTCAAAAAAATGGCTCCAATGTTTTTTATTAATTTTTTGTTCGATAGTGTGAAGGACGTTTAAGAGGACAGTGTTTCACGTTTCATGAACGTTGAAAACTTATTTTTCGAAAATGGCAAAAATTCAATTTTATTTCGCAGTCTTCCTACAACTAAGATATTCAAGACCAGATTTTTCCCTTAATGGGATCTGTTCCTTAAAGATACATTTTGAAATAAGGTCATGTACAATTTTTCGAAAATTTGAATACTTTTCGAGTAATTGCTGCTTTTCGAGTAAGTACTTGCTGTTTTAGCACCAATGAGAATAAAATACTTATAAACTTGAAGAGGAAAGTCAATTCTACGTTATCAGTTTCAAACTGATGTGTATGATACTTCTAATTTTACGTTTTGAATAATAGCTATATTGCCCAAGACACAGGAGTAAACAACGTAGCGTAACTCTGAGGATCGAATGTGTTGAAAATTCTCGTCATGTACATCAAAGGACTTAATAAAAACAATGGTGCTAGTCGCATTTCTAGCAAACACTCTGTATTTTCAAAAATTGTAGAACCTTAACTACAAAGATAAAGACAGAGATTTTTGACTTGAAATTCGTTCTAAAAAATCAGCTCCTTAAAAATGTGATGTACAATTTTTTGAAAGAACCGAGTCGATTTTTCATTTCTGCTTAAAATTAATGCAATTTATAAAAAAACACATTTTCTTAAAAACAACTCCAACTTTTTTTATCCATTTTTTCCACGTATAAAACAAGTGACAATTAAAAGAATGGCGCAGATTTCATTTACATTGAAGACTGAATTTTCGAAAACTAAAATTTAGAACTAATGCCAGAAGATGTGTGCTTTCGTAGTAAAACTAGTTTAATTCATTCCTTTTAACGTGATGAGATAAAGTATAACGTAAAATAATACGATATCCTCTATTGTAGACTAGTTTAAGGAACAAAGAAAGAAATGTATTACTATCCCTACTTAGGATTTGAGTCGCCGAGTGCGAGTGGCCGTCCATGCGTTCGTCATTCACCGTCCAAGACTTCCCGTGGACCGAGACGTATGAGGCGTCATTGGACGCGTCTGTCTCCTGGAAGGGAACTGGAAATTTATTTTCGGATCCGAATAGAAGATTTTAGGAAGTTTCCAAAAAAATCTCTTTGTGTGTTTTAGCGCTGCGATCGTATTGGGCAGACCGGGAATTAAACCAACGCCATCTAGATATACCTAGGTGAGTTCATTAAACCCCACTACCCGGGTATAATGTTCACTTCATGACACCACAATTTCCTTCCACGAGGATGGCTACACTAACTGCTGCCATCTCTACATGCGAACACAATGAATCGTGCCGCAGAACTCTTAATTTGAGGTGCACCTTTGAAGTTATAAGTGAAGTGTTTCATCCATATTGGCATATTTTTAATAATACAAATTTGCAAGGACCTACGTATAGTATTGCCTTGAAACTTCGAGGCAATACTATACGTCGAGAAAATCACCTTTCAATGTAGAACATTAAAGCACCGTACGGCTTCAATATAAGATCGTAAGCTTACAATAATATTTTGAAGGACGGCTTCTCGACTGACTAGCAGAATGTTGTCCATGGAATCCTTGTCATAACAATTCTCGCGTCTTTCCCTAAAGGAACACGCGTCTACTTTTTTGATGCTCAGATTTTTTTTAAGTTATGCATTTAAAAAAGGCGTGTCAATTCTTGTGTGATTTGACGTGGAATGCTTCGTATTTTAATTCGTTTTGCTGTATCACATCAATTCTGGGGGCAAAGTGAACATTTGAAATACTAAAAACTCTCGAAACCCTAATCAGGCAGATGGTCATTCTTTATGTAGTTTTTCAGCACGATCAAAGACTGACCGAACACAATTCGTTGGTGCATGAGAAGGCAGAGCGCGCCCTCAAACGTTGAAAAAAAAATTCAATGAAATAATTATTTTTTGAAAAATGTAGTTAACAGATTTATAAAATATACGTTTCAAAGTGTTAAATAAAACAAACCATGAATTTTTACATTAAATACGTTCGGAGCAACAATCGATCATATTTCCTGCAGTACCGGAAATTCCAAAATTTAATATAGGCATAACTACACAAATAATCAATTTTCAGGCAAATAAAAAAACACGTGTCTCCTTTTTTGATGTCCAGATATAATAAAAAATAGCGTCTATTTTTAAAAAGTCGGGTCAACTCTTGTGCAATTTGACGTGGACTGGCTCACATAAGCTATGGTATGAGGGAGTGACCTTACTGACCACTTGGAGCGCTAGAGATGCTACATGAAAATGGGCCCTACTAAAGGGCCCATTTTCAGCATAGGGAAAAAGCATAGAGCAGCGGGACTGTGTTATTAGACTCTGGTCTAACCGGTCACACGCAGGTAACTCGAAAAAACTATACCAGGATTTTTGTAGTAAAATGCATGTCATCATTTAAGGATCTACAATTGAGAGGCAAATTCCATGGGGAAAGAAAGCAATGCGTTTAATATTGAATTGATTGATGTTGCCGGGTACAACAACTGCTATCGTCATTCATAGTCTCGATAGTGTAGTGAATGTTTTAACCCGGCAAGTGGTGGCTATTACTTCCCAGTAGGATGGTGAGAACCAGCGCCGATCTACACGTCGTTTTGTGGGCGAGCAGAGGGGGGGGGGGGGCAAGCATCTTCCCCAGCAAGGCACCGCTCCAGCCGAGACAATCTGTAAGCCTCCGACTGATCTCCCGACGTGTGGTAGTGTAGTGCATATCAGTGTGTGTGTGTGTGTGTGTGTAAGTAAAAGGAGAGAATATGAGGGGGAGGAAGAAAGAAAAATTGCCGGCGGTCTGTGGCTCTTTTGCCAGGGTTCTGCTCCAACATTGGAGAAAGTAAGGAAAACTACCGATCAGAGCAGCCGGATACTAAATTCTCCTCCAGACAGCGACTGAATTCGCCATACATATGCACCTTTCAATGTGTACACATACATTAGCTTGCAGATCCTTCATGTGGCTAATGGATAGCGTGCTAGCTCTCTATGAGGCGGTCCCGGGTTCGATTTCCGTCAAAAATAAAGCTGAAGCTTTCTAATTCAATTTTTTTTAAATTAATTTATATGCGTCAATTATATTTTTTTAAAGGGTTTAATTTGCTGGACAGAAGAAAGGTAAATTTTCGGGAACTCGATTTTCTGGCACTGGACTGAAAAAAAGCACCGATTTTGTTTGGGGATATGTCAATGGTCCGTAGAACTCGCTGTTTCATTCTTTGATTAGCTCCAAGAGTTGGTTGTTACTCCGGATGTTCGCAATCTGAAACGCCTGATAGCGCGTCACGTGGGAGAAATTTCTACGAATACAGTAAAAACTCTACGCACGTGCGGTTTGATTCCGAGAATGCTGTGTGCCTAAACTGCCAAAACAAGTTTCAGAGAAACTGAATTGAGTATCTCTACGGGACGAAGCAAACAGTGACAACAATCACAAATAGACAAAATTTTTAATGAATTGTCCTTTCATGGTTCCTTGGAGGAATGCTGACATCTGTTTTACTACAACTATTTTAACTCCAGCCAGCATGTTAGGAACAGGGCAGCCAGCATGTTTGGAAATCATCTATTTTCCTCTTCTACTATTTTTCTGTAGTACTATAATAACATACACTTTTCTGAAAGTGAAAGAACAATGCTTATTATCTCCATAATAAAATTAAAAAAAATAAGATATTTCTATCAACGTACGAACAAACAAATCGTTTTCCTGTAGGTTTTGATAATCTGACATTCTATTTCGTTTTGGCTATGTTCGCGTATTGCTCTACTCAATTGTTAATGTCTTCAATTGAACTTTTGCACTTCTTATGACAGCTTCTTCAGTATCCTTTACAACTTCATAGCTGCGATTAGCTTGGAAAGAAATATAATTTAGTTTCCTTGCTCGCATTTAATCATAAAAAGCCAAAATATAAGTTAAGTTCCTGATAAAACACATTGGATTCTTAGTTCCCATAATGATAAAGGTTAATATCATAGTTGTTTACAGAGAAAAACGTAGAGTCGATCGCTTTGCCTACGTCTACAGTACTCGAGTCTAGGTGCACTTCCGCTCGCTGTGGCTCTGCAGGACTCCGTAGAAAGAGAACATATGAATTTCGCGCGGTTTCGGGCTCCGCGCCTGCTAGCCAATCAGGGAAGCCCGGTGCCGAATACATGTGCAGTTTGCTTATATGCTTCCCGGACAGTCGCCGCAGACCGCGACAACGCTGGCTCTCAGTTACATTCAGCCAGTTTTAATATCGGAGGTGTAGTATTTATTTATTTATTTACGTCAAAAAACAGTTAAAAACTGCGTATGACGGGTTTTGAATATAGAAAAAAATGTGCGTTTTTTGCAAGGATTGTTAACAAAAGTATTCGCTCCGATGTAATAAATTATATTTTCGAGGATAAATCACCTATACATTTGGGCTCTTCTCCCTCATCATCTCCTTCGTCAAGGAATCAATACTTCCTGTCGCGACAACGTAGAGGACGATAATTTGAATAACTAAATTTCCCACTGAATTCTAGAAGACGTGCACAGATAATGAAGATATACATTTATGTCCAGAAGCAAAACAAGGGGCCACCTCAGCATTTTCTCAAAGGATCAGGGAAATTGGACGAAAAACCTGATCGAGGTTTGATGAGAGTAAGTCTGGACACCTGAATCTATCAAGCAACTATTAATAGTACTTATTGCCGCGAGAGCAAACCATGAATTAATAATTATCCAAATAAACCTTGTCAGTCTGCGCAAACCATGGTGTACTAATACATAGAAAGAGTAAATATAAGATGGAGAAATCTAAGTTAATGGTTAATGGCTGAAATATAGGTCATGGAGGAAATGTATTCTGTATCCCCCATGTATATGTGGTATTGATAGTATCGATAAGCTCCAAACCAGCAAAAATTTAATAGAATGTCCAAGAATATTTTCTCCTGTAGATTATGGTGTGGTTAACGATAAAACTGACGGAGTGTTGCGGGTTGCATTTGACATAAATATTTATTTGCGTTTTTTAAAGCATGTGCAGAGCATTTACTAAAGTTAACATAAAATTATTTACGGACTACCTGCTGAAGGAATCATGGAAGGCAGTTTATAACGCTATTGACACAAATGGAAAATATAATTTTTTCTCGAAGCTTTCATTTCACTTTAACGCGTGCGTTCCTATTAAAAAGAGAAAATTAAACATTTCACGAAAAAGTAATTCTTGGATCACACAAGGAATTAGAACATCGTGTAAAAACAAACGTACGCTCTACTTTATTTCTATACATCATAACGTATCACCCGGTTTCCATGTCTACTTCCAAGAATATAAAATAATTTTAAGGAAAATAATAGTTCAGGCAAAAATAATGAGGAAATTTTGAACGCTAGAAACAAAACTAAAGCAATGTGGAATATCGTAAAAAATACGACCACGTCATCACGATATTTCGTAGAGAATGTTGTTTTAAAGGATAATGAAAGAGAAACAAGTAATCCAGAAAAAGTTGCGAATCTCTTCAACCAACACTTTTCTAGAATTGCGGCTGATCTCACGAAGAGACTAAAACCACAAAATTCAACATCATATGCTTCTCAAAAAAATTTCGGCACGATGTTTATTTCTGAAACTTCTACCATCGAAATCCTCAGAATAGTCAGTAAACTAAAAAAACAAATATTCTTCTGGTTTAGGTGAACTTCCGGATTGATTATTAAAAACGTGTGCATCTGCCATTATACACCCACTAACTCACATTTCAATGCTTCCTTGTGCACAGGAATATTTCCAGATATTTTCAAAACCGCAGAAATTAACCCACTTTTTAAAAAAGGGAACAAAAATGAAATTCAAAATTACTGGCCAATTTCTCTTTTGTCAGTTTTCTCAAAAATATTAGAGGCTTTTCTAAACGCGAATAGAAACTTTTCTCAGGAAAAATAATGCGTTTTCAGACGCACAACACGGGTTTTAGAAAATGAAAATCTACGGAAACTGCCATTTTTTCTTCCCTTAAAGATGTTACTTCATCAATGGACCAAAATGAAGAACCCGTTGGGATATTTTCAGATCTTTCGAAAGCTTTTGACGTTATTAGAGATTTTTCCTTAATAAAATCTGTCTCTGAAGACAATTCTATACCCTTTTAATCTTCTTCTCAACAAACGATACCACTATTCAAAAATCAAACATTTCACAGGTTTTCCGAAAAATTGCACAGGTTTTCCGAAAATTGGAACTATACCATTTTTACAAATGTACTCCTGTATTCGAGCAAAAATAAATAAAAATTTGCACCTATTTTTCAGAATATTTTGGACATGATATTTAGGGACATCATGTGAAGTATCTCTTACAATAAAATATCTTAATTATTTCAGAAATGCATTTACATAAGGTCTATCTCCAGATAGTCCTCACTCCTGATTTGTTCACCTATTTTCAACTTAAAAGCTGCCTGTGTTATGAGTAGGGAACGGATTTCCATGTACTATGCTCGCACTTTTTCTTGATCCTCGAGCTCCCTAGTCCTCGCTCAGCCCGGCATAGCACGGCCCGGTAGAAAATATGAGCTCCACTCGGAACGTCACGGCTCAGGTTGCAGTGCTGCCCACCTTCTTTCTTTCCAATGCGGACTTCCTAGTTTTCGGTCTCTCTTTCTATCGACCTATGCATACCATGTTCCTTCTTGTTACTCAATTATCTCTATAACTATTAATTATTTCTTCAGAATTAAAAAAAATCTTCCGTTGTTTCTCATAGCTATCTAGTCCAAGGCGAGTTATTACGCCGAGTTTTCTGTCAATACAGTTGACAGCCCTGCACTGCCGTGACGTAGACAGAACCCGCCTCCCCCCCCCCCCCCCCACTGTGGAGTATCAAGAAAAAGTGCGCGATTAGTAGTTACATGTTTTTACAGGAACTAGACACCTGAATTCAATTATATTTCTAGAGTTTACAAGACCTTTTAAATTAATTAGAACTATTTTTATTTTACATATGTTTACATATTTTGGTATAATTACATGTTTTTACATATTTTACCTATTACGACACATTTCTTTCATATTTCGATACATTCCGCCATGAATTGTCAAACTTACCCCTCCCCTTTCACTTACTGCGTACTAGTCAAGGATGAGCGGATTTTTATGGACAAAAGTAATTTCAACCACGTGCTTGCTCATGTTTCAAACAGCTAATTCGTTACTCGATCGGAAACAAATATTTTTTACAGAAAATTGTCTTACCGTGTTGTTCAATTTGGAGGGTGGAATCTATTTGGCCACCTCCCCCGGGATCCATCACTTGCTACACGGTATTCACTTGTACACCGGCTCCTCGTAAACATTTTAATACATACTATGAACGTATTTTATATTTCGAATAAAATTCATATATATGGTGAAGTCTAGTGTACAATTTCTTCAGTAGAGACAGAACCTACTTTCAGCCACTCCAAATCCTTAAGAACTGATCGGCGACGTTCTACAGTCGGAAAAAGCTTGTAGAGAGCAATTTTAAACACAATAATGAATTTTTATTTTACACATTTTCTATTTTTTCTTACATGTTTTGGAAAAGATAAGTACATATATATGTACATATTTTGCATTTTTTATTACAATAAATTCCGTTCCCTAGTTATGAGCAACACAAGCATCAGCCAATCATACAGACATTCTGATATCCAATAATATGAAGAAAGCTAAAAAGTAAAAAGAAGTATCTCCATTTTTTCAAAAGTTGAAATGGAAATCACTTGCTGAATATTTATTTTTCAAATATTACATTATTGCAATAGTTTATTTAAAATATGTCTTTTTTTTTTTTTTTTTTTTTTTTATGAGGGCAGGTGGAAATATTCAAAACACTAGGTAGCCTGTACTATCTAGCATGTGAGATTTTTCCTCACTCAAACCGAACCTCCCATCTCCATCCTCCTTGCAGAACTGCCTATACCCATTATGTCATGGGGAGTTTTTTGGTTTGCTTGTACAAGTACTTCGACTACTGTTACAAACGGATAAAAAATTACTTTTAATTGCAGTTTCAAGAAAATCTAAAGAAAGTCTAGAGGCAAATGAAAATCTAACAAAAATATTTGTGAACCCAAGGAGAAAAAGACACTGCAATTTATATCCGAATGGCCATTCATAAACAAATTCATTCGCAGTCCATCACGATATGTGGGGCAACCTTTTGCTACTTTGTGAATGGTTTTATTTTCAGATTGCATTATCTCAAGATAATATTGTGTAAAATGGTTAATTAAATAAATTATCAAATTTACTTATTTCTTGACAGTCAAAAAGGTAATGATCATTCTTTAATACATTGGAAAAATGAAATTTCAGGACTGAAAACCTGGAAAGGCCACAGCATGTGAAAATCTGGGGTACAAGAACCCTGATCATTACAACTGGTTGAAATGTAAATATTAATTCAAGTCATTATACTTTAATGCACATTTTTTGTCTTATTTTTCCTGTTTGTCCTCTTAAAAATATTCTGAACACCTATTTATATTCATTAGAGGAGTTGCACATTGTATTTCAACACTATATTATAATTGTAATAATGATAATAAATAATAATAATAATAATAATAATAATATTAACATAATAATAATAATAATAAGTATTATTATTATTATTAACATAATAATAATATTAATAATAAGTATTATTATTAAATAACAAAAGTACAGGGAACTTGCAGAAGTTATAAAGGAGCAGTGGCATGTATTGGAGGTGGAGATTGTGCCGATCGTCCTCTCAGCAACAGGTGTGATACCTACCGTCCTGAAGCACTCTCTGAAAAAACTGGGGATCGAGACGAACATTATCATCAATCTACAGAAAGCTGTGATCCTGAGCACGTGTTCTTTAGTCAGAAGATTTATGGGTTCCTAAATAAATTTGTGTTAAAGAATTATATACTTTTTAATTTATAAACTAAGTGTTTAAATTTATACTTGTAGAAATGTTTACCTTCTAATAAGTTCTTAAAATAAATAAATTTTTGTTAAAAGTAATGTACTACGGAAATCATGCTTTGATAGAAATATCTGTATGACTCCTCAAATATGTACCAGAAAGCTGTGAAAAAATAAATAATAATAATAATAATAATAATAATAATAATAATAATAATAATAATAATAATAATAAACAATGAAAAAAGTTGAAGAAACAAATTTTAGCTTGTTATTCCAGTTAATATATTTTGTTCGATAATTCAAAATTACTTTTTAAACATACAATTGTATTACATACTTTTTCTGATCCTACTCTAAAATTGTACATACCCATTAATCAATTAATAGTTATTTTTCAATCAATTAATTGAAGAAAACCAATGTTTTTACTAAAATCGTTCTCGTTGTTTTTACTTTGTTCAAAATCTTCTCATGTAAGAGTACCCACAGAAAATTGTTTTTGTTTTTCCAATGTATAAGTTTAACAATGCGTATTTTAGTGTAATCGGCCCTGATGATGGAATAATAATTTCTGAAGTAATGACAATTTACTACAATAGTTTTAAGTCGTGAACAAGATGCGAAATGTAGCTGATAATCAAACTTTACTCTTTGATACAGTATTGGCACAGTGGAGGCGATAGTAGATACCTTCAAATCTAAGGCCGGTGCAGGAGACACCACGATGTGCGGTAGGGAAACATGACGCTGTTCCCAGGAACACAATTTGCATGTTTGAAGACAAAGATAAATACACAACCTCCAAACAACACGCCAACCGGTACTACAACCACAGGTGCCGACACAGAACCAGAGAACTACACAATATATCACGCGAACCGCGTTACTACTTGACTCAGTGGTGCACTCACAGTACTGGTACTGGCAACTCAACGCTGCCAAATAAATTACTGTTCTCGCTCGGCGGAATCTACAAGGCGGAGTGTCGGCCGTGGATCTGGACACCACGAACCACAAAATACGAACTAAAATGCAACTGAATCCAGTAATGCTACAAAATGGCACAGACTTTCGCGTACTACTTAGTTTTTTAATTTCTTGGAAATGGGCTATACTTGGATTTTCGTAACGTGACGATGATATTACGTCATTTTTACACCTCTTGCCTTATATAATGAATCTTTATAACAGAGATAAGCACATGCTTGAGACCATGAGCCCCGTTGAGAAGAACGTTCGCGAATGAATTAAAAAGATTCATTTTATAAGGCGAAAGGTGTTAAAACTGGCCCAATGTCATCCGCCACGTTACGAAAATCCAAGTATAGCTTTTCTGCTTGCCCATCCTCCTGCCAGCTGCCATCCATCCCCGCCGAGAATAAAAATTGCGTTTACTTTTAAAAAATGTGCACCAATTTTTGGCGTTCCTAATTGGAGAACCGAAATATTATTTTAAGAATATTATAGAAGAGTAAAACTTCGTCCTGTACGAAAAATTTCGTTGGAAAATTTGTAGCCCTTTTTAAGAAAATGTCCATTAAGCGTTCCTACAAATTTGAAGCGCTTTTTCACTGAAAACTTTTGAGTTAACGAGAAACTTCATTGAAAGTCATTTGAAGAACTCTCCTGCAAATGCAAGAATGTATACAAATTGCTGGAAATATGCATATTAACAGCGAGAGAGATATTATAAAAAATACATTTGCGTAATTTTTGAAAAAACAAATGAATGCAGCAAAATGACTTAAAGAGTCCACTTAGCACTATCCGTATAAAAAGTTTGAAGAAAAATTTGAAGTATTTTTTGGGAAAATGTTTGAGTGTTTCTCAAAATGCAGAATTTCGAGTGAACTTTCACAAAAAATCTCAATTGAAGCACGTGTACTTATAATTGCAACAGTGCATACAAATCGCCGTTGATGTAAATATTAACGACATGAGAGTGATATCAAGAAAATTACAGTTGTGTAATCTTATCTGTTACAGTACATTTAGCACTATTCGTACCAAAAGATTTAAAGAAAAAAATTGGAGCCATTTTTGAGAACTTTTTATATTGCCTATATTTCGCGCAATAATGCACGAAAATTAATACAATTTCATAAAAAGATCTTAATGAAACAACTATTTATGGAAAACAAATTTTATTTCGAACAAAAATCTCTATATTCATTTTTGTAGTTGTAGGGAAAACGCCGGCAAAATTCCAAATTTTTGCAATTTTCGAAAATTTAGAGTTAACAGAGAAAATTCCACCCATGCCATCTTCTCAAGTGTATTTAATTCTATTCTTACAAGAAATTTAAAGAAACAATTTGGAGCCGTGTTTGAAAAACAATGAAAATGTCCCAGGGGCGTTATGAAACGTACTCCAAAATTTAAATACATATTTCAAACTCGCAGAGCCTCCAGTCGTGCTAGATCGACAGGGGGAAAAATCCATTAGTTTAGGCGCTTGTTCACGGACGGACGGACGGACGGACGGACGGACGGACGGACGGACTGACTGACGAACGGACTGCGTTTTCAAAAAAACGTCTTTGGTATGAGGGGATCCCAAAGCGCGGTTTCCGTTGAAATCTCGAAATCTATTTTCCGCAGCATCACATAACTGTCTCTATACTACGTATTTTACTCCCTATATACGTACGTATACGAGAAAGTGAACCAGTGGTGCTACAGAATGGCACTGACTTTCTCGTACTAGTTAATTTTCTAATTTCGTTGGTCTAGGTTAGCTTTTTGATCTTGCCTCATCCTCACGCCATCTCACGCCGCCCAAAGTTGATTTTTTTTATTTCCTCCATTTTTCGTTTCTTTAATGGTAGAAGCTAAATATTACTTTAAGAATATACTAAGAGAAAAACCTCGCCATAAATGGAAAATTTCTTTGAAAAATTTGGAGCCTTTTTAAAGTCGTTTATGCGTTACTGTAATTGCGAAAATTGAAGCCCTTTTTCTCAGAAATCTTTTGAGTTTTCAAAAACTTCATTTGAAGCACTTCCACTCGCAAATGCAATAATGCGACAAATCGTTCAAAATGTGCATATTAAAGGCGTGAGAGATATTTAAAAAAAATACATTTGTGTAAATTTTGAAAAAACAAAAAAACAACAAAATTATTTTCATGTCCTCTTGAACTGTGCAACTAGCCTTATTCGTACGAAAAGTTTGGAAAAAATTGAGCCGTTGTTTAGAAAATGGCGTTTGAGCGTTTCTGAAAATGCGGAATTTTGAGGTCATTTTCTCAGAAAACTTTTGAGTTTTCGATATAATTTTTATGACACCAGTGGCGGCTCCTGCTTAGGTTGCACGGTTGCACAACCCCCAGAAAATGAAAAAGATCTCATAATATCTTAGGAATATACATTTTCATTTTAATGGTGGAAAGAAGCATGTTGCAATGTGCTGGAGTCGAACTTAAGTGTGCAGAGGAAATCGAAGCCAGAACCACGTGCGCAGGAGGTGTATGTGGCTTACGCGGACACGTCGCATAAAATTATGTAGTAGACTTTCCTTTCACTTAATTTTAATTGATTTTTATTGCATTGTATATTCAAAACACGAATATGTAATATATATTCGTGTTTTGAATTTTGGAAATTACAATTCGATGGAGGTGCAACCTCCTGTCTGTTAGGGCACCAGCCGCCACTGTATGACACCATTTGATGCACATGTAATGATAAATACAATAACCCAAAATAATTACCACTAATACAAATATTAACATCGTGTGAGACAAGTCAAAAATTACTCTTTTTAATTTTTTAAAAAAAGGCCAAAATGACATTCATATCATCTTGTGGAGTACATTTAGCACTATCCTTACAAAAAGTGTGCAATAATGTAGTACGAACCTACTAAAATTTTCAAAAAAGATGTATATGATCTTTATGCAAGAACTAATTATGGGAAAAAATTTTTTCTTGAAGGAAAAATCTATATATTCAGTTTTGTAGTTGTTGGAAGACACCGAAAATATTCACTTTTATAATTTTCGAAAATTCAGAGTTAACAGTGAAAATCGGACTTGTGTCACCTTTATAAGTTCACTTCTCTCTATTCTACAAGAAATTTAAAGATAAAATTTGGAACTATTTTTTAGGAAATTTTGAAAATGTTGCAGGGACTTTATGTAAATACCCCCCCCAAATTAATGTTTCTCAAAATCTCAGAACTTCGATTGTGGCCAGATCGACAGGGGTTTGTTCTGTTTGGAAAAAATTCTACGTCTAGTTTAGACGATAGTGTTGTTCACATTCACCAGAATGACGGACAGACGGACGATTTAGAGAAAATAACCCTTTCGGTATCAAAATTAGGAACCCCAAAACGTGTATTTCCGTTGAAATTTTGAAATCGATTTTCCGCTGCATTACATGACTTTCTCTATAAATATATTTGAGTAACTCCCGAGTGTGCTGATACTCGGATGTGCAATTCCGTCACTCATGGCTAGACCACTTCCCGTGCACCAATCTAGATATATGAAGTGTCGACGCGTCTCTGTCTCCTGATGGGGAACTGATAATTTGTTTCGCATCCAATCAAAAGATTCAAAGAAATTTCCAAAAACATTTCTTTGTGTTTTGGCGCATCGGCGATGGTGTAAGGTTACCGTATCGGACTGTTATACCCAAGTTCGCAGGTTCAAACCTGATCGAAGCCGTGGATTTTTAAGGGCGGAAAATCCTTCGTACGCCTTCCTTCGGAGGGGAAGTAAAGCCGGCGGTCCCATATTAGTAGATATACTGCATTGAAAAGATCCTCAAGCCTTAATGAAGGATCTGAGCTAAATTCAAATTGCATGTTTCGTCGCCCAAGTAATACTTTCTTTGTCCCTTAGTTGGTGAAAGGAGAGTAACGAAACGTGCGTGATCAGACGGAAGAGCAGGCCTCATGGCATGAGTCTCGCCACGTAAAATAAGGCATCCATCCATTCATTCATTCATTCAGCGATCTTAGAGAGTGCGCCGGGAATGAAATCAACACCAACTATATATATATATATATATATATATATATATATATATATATATATATATATATATATATATATGTAGTGACATACCAATATGGGGACATGTTTTATTACAGAATATCTGTCGTAAATGGGTGAGATGGTTAGGGCAAATAATAAGCAATATGGCGCCTTAGTAACGACGTCGTGGTTGTTGTGAGGATAAACAAACATTCATCTGACCGTGGAGGTGACGGTGTGAGTAGGAGGAAATATAAGAGATTTGTGGATTGGTTGAAGAAGCGTCGACTGATTATTAAAACGGAAGTTTGTGGCATTTTGTCGAAAAAAGATAGTAAAAAAAAAGAAAGGCGAGGCATTGTGGGTTTTAAATGGACGATAAAATTCACTCTGTCGCATGTCGTGACGGTGAGCAGTTCGCTCGCGAATAGATTAATTTGTGCATTTTAGGACTTGTAAAAATTTCGGGGGTCTACAGTATTTGTTCAGTCTTTGAAATATTTTCGTGTGGTAGAGCAAGAATCGGACTTGAGAGACATATTCGGACTCTGAATATTTTCGTGGCAGAACCAGAAGTGAACTTGTGATACTTTCTAAGATTTGTGGAACGTGTCGTGTGTGGAAATTTTTGGAAATTTGTGGAAATTTTTCGCGAGTGAACTCTAATCATTCTTGAACTTATAAATGTGTGCGGTTCACGAACGATAGCGGACTTTGCATATTTTCTTGCTATAAACGGAAGATGGAATTGAGAAATTTTTTGCTGTGTAATCATAAAGGCGCTGGATATTTATACGGAGAGAGCGGGCATCAGACATAATATAGTGGAGCTGGAACAAATATTTGAGTGGTGCGAAGCGGTGAATCGGCGGTGTTCGTTTTTAAAGAAGAGAAGAGGATTCGTGGTAATTGGACTTCGGGACTTCGGAGCCTCAAGAAAGAAAGGAAGGCGTTTCTTCAAGGTAGCATCAATCAAGAGCACGCGAAGACCAGAATCGCTCTTTAAGGTTCGAACCAAGTCATGACAAAAAAAGTTTCTCATTGTAAATTTTTACATTTTAATTTGCTGCATTTTGATAGGAAATAAATATTAAGTTTCTCTTTGAAAGATAGATAAATCATTTTCATTGACCAATTCAAGCTAATAAGTAGGTAGATCAAATAATCTCTGTTTTCAGATTCCTCGCCATTCTGTATAGATGGCAGATCGGGTAGTCGGCTATTAATAGATGATAGCGATTATTTCTGACGTGATCCATCGACCCAGCTAGCGGGATAATATTTGTTTTTTTATCAGAGTAATAATAGTAAAATATTATCGTAACCTTTTTCCTGGCGCCCATGTTATTAGAAATTTGGAAACGGGTTACGACGAATCGCCAAATAATTGTAGCAGTTAGGGGTATGTTTCCATATTGTAACGCCCCCACTTCGGGGGACGCCATGTACAATACTCTTTCGAGCTTTAAATATCTCGGGGGGCAGGATCTTTTGGGGTATGAGAAAGTAGCACGCCCAAACACAAAATTAGATAAAACAATGATATATTCTGAAACTAGCTGACCCGGCGAACTCTGTTCCACCTTAACAGCCGGTCCCATCTTTTTCTCGCGTCGCACTCACTGTGAGAAACTGTACTATCCTTGTTGCACTGTGTACGTGCAAAAACGTGCGTTCTCACACAGGAACGCTGTCAAACGGGATAAACAGTATCCTATGTCCGTCTCCTGGCTCTAAGCTTCCTGCTCACCAAATCAGTACAGCCATTCTTGAGTTATAAATAGTGTAACTAACACGACTATATATAGATATAACGGCGAACGAAAGGCGGCTATCATTATCGCCTTCTGTTATCAGTGCGGCTTTACAACAATGGAACTACAACAGGCAACAATGACCGCTAACATGCGAAAACATGCGAAATCACGCGAAAACGTGCAGAAACGTGCGTTCTCACACAGGAACGCTGTTGAACGGGATAAACAATATCCTATGTCCGTCTCCTGGCTCTAAACTTCCTGCTCACCAAATAGGTACAGCCGTTCTTGAGTTATAAATAGTGTAACTAACACGACTTTCTTTTTATATATATATATATATATATATATATATATATATATATATATATATATATATATATATATATATATATATATATATATATTGCGACCCACCCCTCCGCCGGCTAGCTCAGAATGGGTTTTCAAGGTGGGCGCAAAATAAAAAAATACAATTAGAATAGCGGGGATCAGGGTCATGTGGGCCGTTGTGGATTGATTGCACTTACACAGAAACTCAAGTCGAATCACTTTCCACTTACTTAAGTATATTCTAATTAA
Source organism: Teleogryllus occipitalis (assembly GCA_011170035.1). Classification (NCBI taxonomy): domain Eukaryota; kingdom Metazoa; phylum Arthropoda; class Insecta; order Orthoptera; family Gryllidae; genus Teleogryllus; species Teleogryllus occipitalis. The sequence goes on along the minus strand of BLKR01003726.1, from coordinate 983 downwards.
ATTGCTGTTACAGTAAATGAACATAAAACACTTTACATATACAAGAATTTTGTCTTGCTGAAAAAAAAAAAACAACTTACACTCTTAATAATTAACTACACTGTTCCCTTTCTCTCATTCAAATCAATTTCAAAGAATACTTAAAACTTTGCCTAATCATTCCAGTCGTAAATTTCCTAGTTGCAACTTTACAATTAGCTAAGTTTTTCTTGAAAGAAAAGATTGATTCTATTTTTCACAGAATATCGGTATAAAGAGCCTGTACTAATACTTTCTTTCCGAAACAAATTATTCCTTCTAATATCTACAAATTGTTCAAGTTGGCACGACCTTACTGTGTCTTCTCACGGCGTAGAGAAATCTGCGGCGTCGACTCTTCCAATCGCTCGACGTCCTTGTCCTTGCAGCTCGGTCGGGAGCAAAGCCGCCCCTCTGCAGAACCGCACGGTCGCCCCTTTCCAGTACCGTTGTTCAACTCACGATGTGGCCTCCGTCTCGTTTTCCGTTGATACTCTTTTCGTATTCTTTTATAGAATGTAACTAGCTTTTAATTCCATATTTAAAAGAATCTACAATACGACAACTGAGTCTATTATATAAGAAGAATAAATATAAAAATAAAAAACTCCTCGAATGTCTTGAAGAGTTTTTATCGTAGATGCAGTCCTGAAGTCCGTAGCAGTACGAGGTGCCGCCTTCTCGTGATCGGTAGGTCCTCACTCTCCAGCTGTTACTTCAGAAAAAACCTCTTTCTTTCTCCCGACTACCGGTGTCGCATACTCTACCGAGACGCTCTCTTACGGATATAGTTCGTAGTTTCCATTTTCGGATTGTATTCATGCGCGTTGGCGCGCGTTCAAACAGCTTATCTTATTCTTGAATATTGATGTGCTCCGTTTTCCGAGACCTCGGCAAAACGGATGGTCATATATATATATATATATATATATATATATATATATATATATATATATATATACATA